>JAUZSV010431592.1:0-10264 GCA_034780495.1 Parotocinclus cesarpintoi | reverse complement strand
ACGCCACTAACAAAGCAGAAGGGGCACTGTGGCAAGTGAGAGAAGGGAAAGCAAATACACTGGTTCATAAGAACTGATTCATGAGTTTGACTTGGGCAATGAAACATATACATGAATCAGAGCTCACAACTGGTGTAATAGTGGCAAACTAGGCTCATATAGTAGTAAAAAGTCATACCCAATCACATCAACCATCCATAGTAAAAACATGAGCTAATGAGCAAGCCAGCATGTAACTGGTGAGGTAGTTTTACACACACACACACACACACACACACACACACACACACACACACACACACACACACTTAAACTCCCACCTCTGCTAATGGATATAAAGCATTGATTGACTATTGAGGTGACCCTGCGGATTGTTGATGTCCGTAACATCTAAAGTTTAAAGACAGATTATAATTTCCTATCACAATATCCTCTGTCCTTAAAGTGAAAAGACCTTAATCAGATGTTTAACAGAGTTTATCTGTATACTTAATTGCTTATGAAAATGGTGTCAAAAGCACTGCTCACAAAAATGAGGATATTTCAAAATGAATTAGATTTTTTTTCATTAAACATGTTCATCAGTAAAGCAAATGAAATGTGATAGAAAGTTGATTACACAACTAAGATAAAAACTTAGTTATGGTGATTGAGTAGTAAGTAACTTTATCGACTGTTATCGAGTGTTTATCGACTGTTCAGTAGGGTGTATGGTCCCCCAAGACTGCCAAAACTCACTGACAGCGATGGTGCACGAACAGTATCAGATTGTCCAGCAGTTCATGTGAGATCCTCTTTGTATTCATTTTGAAATATACCCTAATTTTTGTGAGAAGTCTATATATAGATCAGAATACGGTAAACATAGTGCATGAAGAATTGTAATGGATACAGTTTGTTTGTACAGTTTTGCTACAGTAAACAGTTTTTCATATCATTCCTAAATCAATAAAAATAAATATCAAACCAAATATAAATATCAGACCAAAGTTAATGGCCAAAGGTCTTGAGTAGCTTAGTGGACTAAGATGTCAGGTAACCACAGTGCAAGTCCCAGCTGTAACTTCTGACCAGGTCTGCATTATGAAACTACTGCGTGTGCAAGAGGGAGGGGAGATTGGATGTAAGGCTGTGCTGCACAAGAAACCCTGCAGGGTCTGTTACTTTTGGTAATAGGTACTGAAGCCCCTCTGATCCTGACCAAGATAAGCAAATTAAATGCATGTGTGTGTGGGTTAGTTCAGGGCCATGTCAGAACAGTCATGTCATTGTCATAATTCATATTTGCCTATAAACCTTTCTCAGTATCTCATGGACAATTAATAGCTTCCATGTGGCTCATTCTCTAACGTGGGCACATATACCATAGTCCACAAATAGCAACAGCCATTACTATTGTGATGCATGCAATAAATTAATCATATCGCGTCCAGCTTTTAGTGCTCTGTATGACTACTGTGCAGAATGCAATAAGAATTATTTTGCAACTTACACCATAACTGTTACGAGATGTGGTGGTGTTGGTGGTAGGACCCAAAGATGCGGGATAGACGGAATCCCATGACGTATAATAATAGAAAAACCAAAAGGGGACTAAGAGCGGAGGGAAAGGCTACTGAACACAAAAATAACAAAAGGATGAAATGGTGCGCCGCTTGTGTTGCGTCCTGATTGGGACTAACATGCAAACTGATTTCAATTGCCCCTAGGGGATAAATAAAGTTTTCTGAATCTGAATCTGATTGCGAGGGGGCACGAAGTGCCAACGGGGCAGGCGTGCAGAGAGCAAAATTTGGGACGTCTATAAATCGGTGAGGCACGGAGGTAATCCGAACGCCTAAGGGCAAGTGTGAGCTCTGGCACACGTGTGGCACGAGTAAGTGGAGCCAGGGAACGTCCCATTCAGGGAGGGCAGCAGGGTGGGGTGAGGCTTGTTGAGTGCCGACGGCGGAAGAGCATGAGCTCAAGCATGTGAGGAGCGCACGAGTACGAGACGTGAGACCCTCAAAGTGCCCCTAAAACACTTAATACCTCAGGGGTTTCACCCCCGTGCGCATCCGTTGGCACTAAAAGCCCCAGGACGCAACCTACTATCCCTAAAGGTGTGCATAAGTGCGCGAGCATGCTGGTGGTCAGGTGCGCGTACCGACTGAAGACGACCTGGCAACGAAAAGCGCTAAAACCCACACCTAAATAGCAGAAGAAGCAGCTGTTCGTAATCAGGTCGTAAATTGGACACTGGATATAAACTGCCTCACTGATAGCTCTGTAATGGCAACTGGCGAGGATGGTCGAACGCTTCAGGGTGAAAGGTAGGAACCCTAACAATAATAAAAGATTAACATTTAAAAACAAATGTTTTAAGTTGAATGAAAGTGACATACAAGCCTTAAGTAACAAACAAGCAAAAACAACAACAAAACATTTTGTATGTAATTAAGAACTGTGATATTGCAACCATATTACGCATCAGGATTATTATGGCTTGCCCCAGTTGCATAGAGCAAAAAAAGTATCCAGACTTTAACACTTTACTTCAATAGTTTTATTACATCCTGCAGATATAAACTGTTCTTCATAACCATGTGCACTAAAACTACAAACTGTATTTGAGAAACAGCTAGAGATCATAGTTTTAAACTTACTCGTCATTATCATTTTCCTAGCTTTTCAATCCAGGTCAGGATCATTAGGAACTGAGGCCTAACTGGTAGCAAAGCGTGCATGACATGAACTGACCCTAGACAATGCTCCAGTTCATTTCAGTACTCACAGCGTACCCGCAGGAAATTCACATGCACATAGGGAAAACTTGTACCTCAGCACAGGTAAAATCAAGGCAGGGAATCAAACCAGTGTTACACAGAGCTGTGAGGCAACAGCGTGCCACCCAGTGCAAAAAAGGCTCAAGATAATTAGTTAGAAGTTCCTGTTGCAATGCATTGCAATAAAAAAATTATGTTTGGCGTAGAGGTCGATTATGTGTTCTTGTTTCTAACGTCTTCGATTGTATTTTCCTTTCATTTTAATTGCAGGGCATCAACAATTAATTGTTGCTTTTGTTAATATAACAACAATACACAATTTTAAATTCTTATTCTTCATATATAAAAATGTATATAAAAAAGGAATCATTTTACTTGTTTTTACTTTTAATGTAAAGTTAAACAGAGTGTATTTAAACAATTTAAACCTCTGTTTCTATTTATTTCTTTTAATTGCAGGGGAGTGCTATTTGTTTAAAACTTATGCAGGGAAATGTGTATTATTTTGCATTGTTTACACTAGAAAAAGCATGTAAGTATTTGATAAAATATTAAATAGAATCCAATTGTAAGCAGATTTGTGATGTTACACTGGAAATCAAAGGTCTGGGTTTTTGAATCAGACTGGGCTTGCAATACGAAGGTCGAGTGCACTTTAGGAGCACTTTCACCTTTGCCCAGTGAAGTTTTTTGGTAGACACTGAACCCTCCCAAATACAATCATGGACAGGATAAGAAGGAACAAACTGCACACTTTCACATAAAATCAAATGAGAAAATAGTATTTGCTTTCATTATGACATTTTGGATCAATAAGTGTTTTGGGTTTTTTTTTACTCACAGGTTCTGTATAGACGCCATCACAACAATGATATGTACACCATCACTACCAACAAAACCACAGTGGAGCTGACCCTGTCCCCGAATGACAACTATGTAATTCAAATCAAGAGTCTGAGTGAAGGAGGCTTGGGAGAAGGAAGTGAACCAATCCACATTCACCAACTTAGTAAGCCCTTTCTTCCTGTCCCCATCCTGCTTTTATCCTACCGTTCATTGGCTTGCCACCTCACCCATTCATTTTGGTTTGGCCGCGCTCCTCCTCATTCATGGATAATAGACTTTTTTGCCCCTATTTGTCCGTGGTGCATTGAAGTGTCCGACCTTTTTAGAAATGCACATTCTCACTGCATTCCACCTTTGTCAGCCACTTATTATTCCTTGTTGACTGCAAAGCAAAGTGGTATATGAAAGGAATGGTTTTGCTCCCTCTGTCTGACAAAATTGTATCACGCTTTGTTCCTCCTACACTTTTTCTAAGGCATTAGCTTATCACTTGAGCTTTATCACCAGTCCATCTCCTGTTCAATTTAATCTTGAAACCTATTAATAATGGAGTTCCAGAGTGTGCATTCTTTGTGTTTCCTCTTTTTTGTTAATGATTCAGCAGACCATTAAGCAAATTGGAGAATTTCCACATATCTGATGTTTTTGAGACTTTCTTTTTTTCCAGATATGAGAACACAAGGCTCTGGAATTGGAAGGCCAGATGCCCTGGCAATCTCCCCTCTCCTCATTACTGCACTTGCGGCCCTTAATGTCTCCTGAAGGTTTTCTCCTGTGAGCAGCATCTCCACTTGCCACCAATCACTCTTTTTCTCTATTCCTCTATCTCTCACTCTATCTATCACACACACACACACACACACACACACACACACACACAACACACACACACATTCACAAACACATATACACACACTGTTAACTCATTTCTAGTTATTGGAGGCCATCTCTGTATTGCTTAATGGGATTGCCCCATATTTGCGTGTCAGTAGGTCTCTGAGATATTGGAATGTCAAACAGATACATGAAAAGTTTTGTCATGATGGAAACATCTCTGACTCATTCAGAGAGGTAATTACTATGTCTGGACCAATAGCTAAATTGGAATACATAATCACCTAGGAGATGACCTATATGAGGCACAAAATGCTTTAGGTTTTCACTCTTTCTTTAATGCTCACATCTTTTTTCTGAGCAGTGTAAATGGTTTTACTTGTAAAGTTTTATTTCATATACATGTAATATTCCTTTAAGTTTGGCATATGATCCTTGTAATCAATCTTTGCCTTAAAATAATTGACAGACCAAAGTGGAGAACAAAAATGATGTGTTATTTAAACCTTGAGTCCGGTACAACAGACTTCAGCTGGTCCATTTTTGTTGTAAGTTGTAGGTATTGTCAGTTTTATATAATTCAATGCAGCAATGCTAAAAATCATTTTTATTAAACTTGAGCGTAATTTGAGCGACTGGATTAATGGCATGATGTTATTCCCCACACTCGAGTAACTAATGAATAGATGAATGTTATTAGTTCTTTTAGAGAGCTGTTATTCCCTGTGAACAAGCAACTGGGCCTTGATGGGCTATAACATTTTGTTATTTTCGTTACACCTGTTAATAATGTATGGCTTGTGCGTTATGTGTTCTGTATAGTTTAAGCTGAGAACATGTGTCATAATTGTTCAGTTAAAAATCAAGTCTTACATGAAATGTTCTTCTTTTGGCTAACAAACCTGATATATCCACTGTCATCCAGCTGGGGACCTAAAAGTGGGTTAATGAAATGGGCAACCTACAGCGTCTGCATTGTTCTAGTGCCTTTATGAGTACATTTCTGTGAGGAGGATATATGTTCATGTTCATTTTACATTGATCAGCCATAAAATATTGTCCTTTTATCAGCTTCTCTAGGTACATTTTGTAGTTTAAAAATTACAGACTTTACTGCATCTGCATATTGCTCTGTTGTTGGAAGGTGGCTCTTTCTCAACCCTGGTGTTGGGGTGGTGTGTTGGTGTTTCAGTTATAGTATGTGCAGTGTCTCAAGTTTCAAGAGTTTGGTCAGATTTACCACCTATTGCTTTCCCTTTGTGCAATCCATAGAACTGCGATGTTTGTAGTAGAAGCCAATAGCTAGTGAAATCAGCATCTATCCACACAGTGGTTAAGCTAATAAAAGACATAGACTGACTGACTGCACTAAACTGTTGCCACATACTGTCATGGATTATTGGATTTTGAAATCGCCGTACGTTGTAATTGTTATCATTATTATATTGCTATTTTAATACACACCGATGAGCCAAAACATTAAACATTCACAGATCAATAAACCTATATTGTGTTGGTTGCAGAGGAATGTGTAGGTTAAATAAGCCATTTTGACAAGACATTGGACATTATAATGGCTAGTAGGGCACTGTTGGTCAGAATTGTTGCAAAACTAATGGCTGTATTCTGACCACATAGGTAGGAACCACAAACTTGCGGCACCCAATGAGGGGCCGAGCTACTGCAGCACAAGTGACAGAAATATTTAATGTGTCCCAATTCACATTTGTATCCACAATTCCAATTTGCAGCTACAAACCAGTCAGAATACTGTGAATGTCAGCTTCTGTCTGAAAATGCCTACAAAGGATACCCCAATCTCAGAGGTAAAGTTAAATATTCTCAATACATGCCACCATGTGGACTGGTGTGTGTGTGCTTTTCACAATAAATAGTATACTGGCAATATAAAAAAATTCTACAGTCTCTGCAGGAAACTGGATTGCCCCTAGACAACTCAGTGTACCACAACATATTGTTTTTATCCAAAGAAGTATAGATGCTAAGTTCCTTTATAATGTTGATAAAGCTTCAAAAATTGATCAATGTGAGGAGGTCAGTAAGCTTTTTGAAGCTAATGAAAATGTTTTTTATTCTTTTGTACACTAAAGAGGTTGATCAGTTATCCATTGGTAATAACATAAAAATAGGGGTGTTTTAAACATTATTTTCAGTTTCATGTTGAGGGTTTTAATGCGTAAATACATTAAAATATACTTATTTTAAATTTACTTCAGCATGTAATGTGACAAAGGTCAGAACTTTGACAAGGTATATACTGTAGGAAAGGTGAATACTTGTTGAGAGTAAGGTGTTTACAATGTATTGGCTCATCTGTGTATTATACACTAAGTGATGAAAGGACCTCAAGAATTCCTTGGTAATATGAGTCATACTTATTAGACATTAGAGAATACTGGCAATTTTTCTAGTGACCAGTTCTGACAAACCATGCATTCAGCAGACATTTTTGTGCCTGACCATGTTGCACTCACACATGCTCCTTTGCTCTTTTTCAAAGACTCGAGTAAGCACAAAGAAGTGACCCTGAAGGTGACATGAACCCTTGGCTTTACTCAACAAGAGCAGGTGCAGCATGGCCCATATCACACCGTCAAAAACAACTCCAATCTGGTGAGCCTATCTGCTCCCTTTCATGAAGGTCTGGCCCTATGTGATTAGGCTTCACTGGGCCACTCAATGGGATATTGATTTTTGTGCTCTGTTACGGAGGCTGTCACAATGCAGACTAGTTGATTGACTGATGCCAGCCTTCCTGCCTCTCCTCTCCTCTCGCCTCTCTGAGACCGTATTAAGTTTGAAATGTCCTTGCTCGTCTCCTGCCCTATGAATGCTTAGATATAAGTTGGAAAGAGAAAGTGAATGGAAGCCCTTGAAAATGAATTGTGTTAGATTCTTGCTAATTGCTTATTTCAAGTAAATAGTGGGAGTATGCAGCTTAGCGTGTGGTGGTCAGGGGTGAGTATTGTAGGATTTTATTAGCAGTAATAATGAACAGTAGACATGCAACACTTAAAATTTTTATTTTAGTTAACAACACGTGAGGGTTATATATAATGCAAAATGAAAATGCTGATTCACTCTACTTGACCATAACCTTTGATCATTGTGTATAGTTGCTGCTGTCTGTGTATTTATTTTTTATTTAAATGCTTATCTGTGGTCTTTATGTTTGTTTCTCGTGGAGACAGCGGTTCATATAGTAATTTTATAAGTGACAGTGTTGTATATTGTTATTTTCTAAAAACAAATTAATTCTATTTTGTTTTTATTGCTTAGTGCGGTCATTATCAAATTTGTGTCAACTAACATCCTTTTACTAGTTACTGCGTCTAGACACATCAATTTGCAAGGAACCATTGCTTTGTGTTTTTTAAGATTCCTTTTAGAACTGTGCAGTACATTTTAAAAATACTTGTAAAATATATATGATACTTACACGTTCATGAGTTTCAGCAGTAATTTGGCAGTTTTAATGTACAACATTTAGAAATTATCTCAAAACTGCTACATTTCTTAGTATTACTGAGCAGCAATTGCTTTTTTCCAGATGTAAATAGTTACAGTCTATTTTTTAATATGGCCAGTTGACTTATCCTAACAGTGTTTTCTACCACATGGCCATGATTTTAATTCAGATGTATCGATACATAATCTCTGTGAGATGACTTTGCTTATAATGTTGACATTTTCATATTGAAAAGTAACTGCTTCGCCTTGTATACTTAAACTGTGCATGTGAGAGAAATGTTTGGTGCGTAGATGTTAAATTTTGTAAACATGTAACTTAATAAAAACATTAAAAGTTAGATGTGTGTGGTGGAACTGTTATGTGGTGTAAATCATCATTTCAGGTCTGCAACTCATCAGGATGGTAAAGCTTTACAACTATTTGTAAAGCATTTACACTTATACTTGATATTCAAACATGAATGAACACAAACCCCATAAGACTTAAGTGGATTAAATGCTTGTAGAACATGATGTATTTTATTTCACTGTGAAATTCAGGATATTAAAGACACTAATGCTTAGCACGTTAATGGACATAGTAATAATTTAATCCCCATGGTGCACTTGAGATTTTGCATTTAACAATGTTTTAATAAATTTATGTTTCTAAGCTTTGGTTTCCAATTTTACTGTCACAGCTTGACTTACCACATGAACATTAAATGTGTTTTAAAATTAGACACTGGAGTCTGATTAGTTAAAATAGGCTAAGACATGCTGTGCTTTTTCTCAAGTCTTTATACAGATTTTAAGCATTCCTATAATGCTTTCCTTTACCAGCCGTTGTGTATTTCTGTTCTCAGTGAATGAAATACAGTAGTTTTAAGTATTGTCGTTTGACTATCTCCATTTTTCATCCAATTTAGTTCTTACCAATTACTCCCTGCTGAGTTAACCCCACAATGTGACAGCTGCAAACTTGAGAGTGTGTTAACTATTTAATGGCTCCTCTAAAAGCCTAGCACCATTTCTTTTCCAATGTCTGCTGCCAAATCGGTGTGTTTAAAGGGGGCACTAAAGATGACTCCATTCATACACATAACTGGCCCATCAATATACATATCTGGATAATAATACACAAGAAAGCTTTTTTACTGCTCCATTTGAGGTCCTATAAATACATTTTCCAAATAAATTGTTGATGGAGTTTTGCATGTACTGTATTATGTGGATTGGAAGGTTGTTCACACCTCATTAAAGCAGAACTCGTCTATTACTCATCTTGTGGCATATTACAGTTAAAAATAGAAATGTCTGTAGACAGACAGTAAGTAATACAAGAAAGAATGCAACGTTACAAATCTTTCTTCCCTTATTTCTTTAAAATATATTAAATTGGTTTTTAAAAATATCTATATCCTTATATGGTCCTTATATGGATTATAGTTTAAAGTTAATGCATAGTACAGGGTATGTAGACTATAAATTCAGCTAAATGAAAATGACAGAAATTTATGAGGAAATACAGGTTTAGTAAGAAATGAATGGTGGATGAAAAATAAAAACTAGCAATACAACAATCTATGGAGATTTCGTTTTTGCAATTAGCAAAATCTGTTGAAGGACATTGTAGGAATATCTGATATGAACTAACATTATCAACTGTTCGACCATCGGCTGCTTCCTGCTCCACCTCTGTTACAAAGGAATCACTGTTTATATGTGAAACAACATTATCTGCTCAATCCAGTTAAGTGTTCAGTAGATGACTTGGCTTCTTTATTCAATAAATTGGCATAAATTATATAATCCATATACAGTGTAATCCATAATCCTACTGAATGTTGTTTAAAGTCATGTTCCTTGATTCCCTGTGCTTTTGTAGTGATTACTCTGTGGAAAAGAATAAACCACATACTTAGAAAGTAAATTGTTTTTACTTGTTTTTAATTTGTTGATATTTAAATAGCATGTGGAGGACTACCAAAAATACAACTATGGACTTTGAGTGGTTCTGTATATGTTCACTTGCATTGCTACGAGTCTCAGAATTTCAAGCCACCAAGCCAAAAAATGACAAGTTGATGTAATGTGATTAGCTAATTAGATATTCCTGTTATTACGCAATTGAAGAGATGCATCTAATAGTGGCAGTGGAGTGTACATGCCTCTTCATAATATACAATCAGCAGAAAAAGAATCAATATGCATCACAATGCATTTTGTGAACATTTGTAAATATATGAGGAGCTGGGTATATAGCAACCCCCAAACAAAACACACGCACACACACACACACACACACACACACATACACACACACACACACACACACACAAATAAAC
>JAUZSV010431581.1:0-10264 GCA_034780495.1 Parotocinclus cesarpintoi | reverse complement strand
GCAGCCCTAACACATACACACACTATATACTAAATAAATTAAACATTTTGTCCCACAAACATCCATTAGCAATTACACAAAACCTCCAGTGAAACAAACTGAGGAGGAATAACCACATGTTGCACTGAATTAGAAGTAAAACAATCAACCTAGAGTTGCAGCTTCTAAGAGTAACACAAGGGAATGCACATATCTTTCCACATGAACTTTAAGCTGCAGGAGTGGTAAGGAAAAGGGGCCCTGGCACTGCTGGCATAAACATTCCCATTAAAACTCTGAGCTGGCAGTTAGAGACAATATGCAGCTTTGTGTGGGCTGCCACAGGTGCTCCCGCTCTGCTGGCCGTTTATTATTGTCACACAATCATGCTGACTGGCTTCAGTTGCGTTCGTTAAACCCACACAAGGTGCTAATGAACTAGCCAGGTTTCCACACTAAGCCCTGACCTTAATGGAGGTTAAAAGCAAGGTAGGCCTCAACTGATAATCCACTCACTGTGTAATAAAGCCTGCGAACTTAAACAGATTATTCTTTACTCATGTTCATTCAACATACAATCCTTATTTAACTGCTCAAACCAAACCATAACAATTTGGCCCCGTTATGCAAACAATACGACGACAGTGGATAATTTAACTATACAGTAAGTCTTCTAGTTGCGAACCATCAACTATCGAACTCTCAAAGATGCAAAGGGGACTATATGATATGACCAAATTTTCCTATTAACACAGCCTTCGACAAATAAAAGCTACTCTGTCATAGTTTATTATAGATCTCCATTTATTTAATACTCTTTGTGAAAATTGTTAAGCATATAACAAATTAGATCCTGCCGTCTTTGCCTTGAAACTGTTTCCATTATAGTTGAACAAAAATGTTTCTGTATGGTGTCATTTACAACAGAACGAAGATTAAAATAGTCGTTTGGATGGACAATGGAAACAGACAAGAAAATTACACTGTGCATTTCTGTTAAATTTATATATTATTTTATTTGAGTGTACATACGTCAACATGTAAAAATATGTCTTTAGTGTGGTAATTTTATTTTAAACAATATTCATTAAATAGACTATGCTATATGTGATGTAAACTGAGTATGGAAAGTATTCAGACCCATTTAAATTTTTCACTCATTGTTTTATTGCAGTTCTTTGCTAAAATCAAAAAGTTCATTTTATTTCTCATTAATGTACACTCAGCATTCAATCTTGACAGAAAAAAACAGAAGTGGAATTTTTGGTAAATTTATTAAAAAAGAAAAACTGAAATATCACATGGTCATAAGTATTTAGGCCCTTTGCTGTGACACTCATATTTAAGACACAGATCTGGCCAAGGTTACAAAAAAAGTTTCTCTGGTCTGATAGCCTTTTGGCGTTAATTCTAAGCAGTATGTGTGGAGAAAACCAGGAACTGCTTATCACCTGCACTATACAATCCCAACAGTGAAACATGGTGGTGGCAGCATCATGCTATGGGGGGTTGCAATTAAAGGAAAGATGAATGCGGCCAAGTACAGACACATCCTGGAAGAAAACCTTTTCCAGAGTGCTCAGGACCTCAGACAGGGCCAAGGGTTCACCTTCTAACAAGACAATGACCCTAAGCACACAGCTAAAATAAAAAAAGAAGTAACTTCAGAACAACTCTGTGACCATTCTTGACTGGCCCAGCCAGCCCCTGACCTAAACCCAATTAAGCATCTCTGGAGAGACCTGAAAATGGAACTGGAGAAGATCTGTAAGGAAGAATGACAGAGAATTCCCAAATCAAGGTGTGAAAAACTTGTTGCATCCCAAGAAGACTCTTGGTTGTACTAGCTCAAAAGGTGCTTTTTTCAGGATAAAAAAAGGACGCATGTCAGCCCCAACCTGAAGTGACGTCACATGAAGAAAATCGACAATATTCCAAAGTCTGATCAACGCTTATGAGATTAGGTCAGAAATGTTTATATGCTGTTATTGCTGCAAAGGGATTCACACCAGATACTATAAGCAAAGGTGCATGATGGGAATGAGGTGATACTTGCTGCATTATAGGAGAACAATCAGTGATTGCATTTATACTGGATAATGCACAGAATCATTACCTTATTACACCCCCTGTTTCATATTATTACAAATTTTATTTATTATATTTTTTACTTTATTATATTCTCACACAATTTGATCATATTTGGCTTATTCATTCTTATACATTTTATATTTATCTACAACCCCAAATCAAAAAAGTGGGACAGTATAAAAAGTGGAAAAGAAAAACAAAACCTCGGTGCTTCCTAGATTTACTCTGACTTTTAGGTAATTGCAGACAATATAAATACAGGATATTTATTGATCAACATTCATTCATCAACACTTATTAATAAACATCCATTCTGTATTTGAGTCCTGTAACCAAAAAAAGCCAAAAAGTTAAGACAGGGGCATTTAAGAGCTAATAATGAATTTAAAAATTATGCACAAAAGTCCCTATTTTAGAGCACAAAGGCTTGGCAAAGTAATCTCTTACTTATGTGGTTCTGTCAGCTATTGATGAATGGTGGCTCTTGATGCAGTGACATGTGAGGTATTGAAGACCACAGATCTTCAGTTTAGCCTTCAGGTTCAAGCAAATCCCTTCCAATATTTCTTATAGGAAATTGTTTTTTAAATATCTTAGTAATTTTGTCCCACATTTGTTGATGACCTGAAGATGCTTTGCTCTTTAGAGAGTAAAGCCTGTCTACCCTGGATGCTGCTTTGGTACCAAATCATGATTATAATGTCCTTTTGACATCAGTGCCATCAATTGCTGACCTAAATGCCAATAGTTTACTCTACTATAAAAAGTGCAATATAAATGATTTGACAGAACAAAATAGCCACAAGCACTGCACTATTCTAAGGAACTATAAAACATCCTTGGTTTTAGGCATTGTAACTTCCCCAATCACAAAAAACCTAACTCTCATATACTGTAAGCCACTGTTGTCATGTGACCTCAAATTTGTAACATACAAAGCCAACTGTATTTTTAAATTGCTCAAATGTGTTATTTCTTGGCAATACTCGTAAATTACTTAACAGCTTCCACAATCTACTATAAAATACTGTACTGTATTATACTATAGTATTTGGATGGTGTAGTTCACCAACACAGGGACCCAGGTTTATTTAAGTCCCATATATAATCCAGCAGAGTAAAGACCAATGTACGGAAGAACAGAAAAATGTAATCTATAGAAAGTGTATCTACAATAAAGATGCAGCGGAAAAATTCCCAATCTGATTTTAACAGACAAAGAAATAACAAGGATTGAAAAAAAATAAACAAGGATTAACATCAGCGAGAAGAGCGGGGTTAGATCAGACGCATACAAGGCAGTGAGAACGTCCAAAGAATACATTAAAAATGGGGACAAAAAGCAGAAGACAAAGCAGTTACGGTTGACTGTGGACTTGAAGGACCAGGGCTCAAATGGCATCTCTGAAAACAAACTGTTACTGAACCTGAAGCCACAAATGCTAGAGTTGTAAGACTGCATCCGTTTTACTATAACTCTGGATACGGGCATCTGTTAAAACAGAGTACAAAAACAGTTCTGTGCAAATAGCTTAGGTATTAATTTAGTTGTTTTAGCAATAATATAAAGACCATATACAGTGGTACTTCGGTTCTCAACCACCTCGGAACTCGTCCAATTCTTCTCCAGCATTCTCACTAGAAATATTTGTCTCAGCTGTCGTCTTTTGCTCAGTAGTCTGCGAACTTGCTTTTTGCCTTTTCTCAGTTGAGCCGCTTGACTCATTTCAGCCTAAATTTGAATCACAATTCATGATTTAGTACACAGTGATTCAGGTTTACAAAAGTTGTTGGTCAATAAAGATCTCCTTTGTTTGTCAGGTATTTATTTATTTGTATATTATTTGTAATCAATTAGCCTAATATGCATGCTTTTGGACCTTGAGAGGAAATCAGAGTACCCAGAGTAAACCCACACAGATTCTGAGAGGACATGCAGACTCCACACAGAATGGACCCAGGTCGCTCCACCCTGGCATTGAACCCGGGACCTTCTTGCTATGAAGCAATGGTGCCATCCACCAACCCACTCTTATTTTTAACAAATATCTGAAGAAAATGTCTGAATTTATTTTAAGCTTAAAGTACCTATTTCATCAGTGCACACACTGATAATAATATCAACACAATCAAAAACACGCAAATAGGTTTATACAAATACATAAGAATATGGTAATGATCCCTCCTTCATACACATTTAATAGAGTAAAAATCAGGTAAACTGAACTTGTGGGAAAAAAAATACAATATATAAACATTAAAGAAACTCTTACATTTAGTAAATACTGCAATGTTTACTAAATCATTTTGTAAATGTGGAAAATCACAGTTAATGTTGAGGACGTCAACCTAACATAAAATAAATAAAACCTACAAACAAAATGAGATAAACCGTAATGAAAGCTTTTGAATATGGACTTTTGTACCACGCTTTAAAATGTTGAAAAATATCCTTCTTAATATAAAAGGCCACCACTTTCTCACACCATGCGGTACTTTTCATTTTAACATCAAAGACGCAACCAACTTTAACGGTAGACCTGTTAAGTGATTGGCTGCTTCCAGGGTCACTAAGAACACCGTTCATTATCAGGGGTTATGACAGGCTGTTAGTGAGCCAGGGTGGGCGCACTCTTGGGGTTTGTACATACAACCAAAAGGAAGTCTGTAAATGCTCCAGAAATATGTGCCAATAGATTTATTATTTCAGTTCTTTCAAAAGAACAGTACTTCATTGTGATTCACTTTTTTGATTTGATAGAGTTTTGATTCATAAATTCATTATTAAAAACGATCCATTAATCTCTGTATTGTGTAATCCTACTGCTTAGTTATTAATGTGGTTTAGAGGAGCGTATTTTCTATACGTGTTTCATCCTAAACAATTTTATCATAATGAGTGTGATTCAGCACTGTCATTACTAGGCATTTATTTCCTGTTAAACCTCTGCATCCACAAAATCCAGAGCTACTACATTCTCCTCAACGAAGAAACCCTGGAGAAGCAGGCCTGAATGGAAATGAAGTCTCAAACCCGGTCCACCTTCCTTTCTGTACTTTAATGGGCCCAAATTCATGCTGTACTGAACACTAAGTATTCTTAGGACAGCTTGAGCTGTCAGTAGGTGATAAATGTGCAAGATGTGAAGGTATGAGTCATGTAAAAGTCCATGTCCATTCATCATGCCCTTCCTGATGTGTGTGTTTGCCGCTGAGGATTCCCCTGACCATTTCTTATGGAAACCTTACTTCCTCCCTAGTTCCTCTTGAGAGGGTTCAAATGTCATGAATAGATGAATAGAAAGTCACTGATGACCAACATGCTATGAATAATGCAATCTCAAGGGACAGACAATAGACTTCTGTCATTATTGTGCAAGCCAAAACATCTGGCTCGGAAACAGAGGCTTTTTCTCATCCCACAAATGCTCGATCAGATTGAGAACAAGGGAATTTTGAGGTCAAACTAACTCATTGAACTCTTTGTCATCTGTGACCTGTGTACACACTCACAGTGAGCCTGATGACTTGAAATTGAAAACTTTCAGTCAAAAATAATACAGGCTTTCCCTGGGTATAACTAGTATGAGCACAAAAAGCTGTTAATAATAATAGTATATTATGAAATCTCAAACAACACTTTAGAATTCATTAAAGATAACATAAGATTTGTCACTGTTTTTATTCATGAAGACCGATTAGTGGGGAAAGGCCTTAAACGAACACGTGTTTCACACTGGCACACACTTGTTAGTCAGGTCTTACTGGTTCTGGAGGCCTAGACAAAACAGGTGGAACAGCTGAACTCAAACAGGTGCAACAGCTCAGCTTCTGTCGACTCTGAATATGTTTACCAGCCTGGATTTGTTAATACAGCAGCAAACTTGGCATAACCTGAAAAAAATGATCATTTATACTGCACTACTGTGTACAGTACTATCACTCTGCTGATATTTTTGAGTATGACATGGACACACATGCAGCAAATATCAGTTAGAGACGAGAGACAATGTAAACACCACTTGGGTTAATGTGTAATTCCGGTGTACACACAACAGTGTACCATTTAACCAGGCAAACTGCTAATAGCTGCAACTAAAATAACTGCCAAATATACAAAACCTGTGCACATGCACTGCATGGAACAACTTCTAAAAGTAACAAGGAGTGACTCAAAGACAAAGTGTTTCAAAGAACAACAGGTTTTTCCCTCTTTTCTCTAAATACACTGCTTATGTGCCATAGAGGACAGAGGTCCTGGTCTGGCAGCTCTATGGTGAACATCTGTGTTTATCCTCCAGCAGAAAGCAACTCTGCTACACTTGCTCAAAGCCTAACAGGCCAGGAGACAGTGAGAATAAGAACCACAGATATTTGCTTTTACCACTAAAAGTACAATATGAAAATAGTAGTGTTTATTCCTTGCGTTTGCATCCTGAGTTTTCAAAGTGTCACACTATGACTATTTCCAGTTTAGGAGTAAAAGCATCCATGAGGCTTCTTCTGTTTATTTAATTTGCAATCTGCAATAAGAACCTTCTAATTAGGGCAGATTAATTATTATGATTATTATGGTGGTCAGTACCAACATATTGTTCTATAAGCCTGCTTCTTATGTTCATAGTACAGTCTTTGTTCTATGTCCGATTCCCTTTGCAGCACTTAAGCTTGGAATCATAACATTTGGCATGAGCACATATTCTTGTGCTTTTTGCAGGGTCTGGTCACAACAAAAAAGTTAAATCCGTTCACATTACATCTACAAACACCCACAAACATGCTCATTCGCTCTGAATACAGTTACAAAATAACACCCCTTAATAATAATTACCCCGACAGACATAATTGTAACCATAAATAGCACACACAGTCTAATGTGAAAACACATTGCAGTGAAATGTCCATATAACATGAAGGCTCAAATGCCTCGTAACACGAACATAACGCAGTCAAAAACATTCCAGCAGACAAGTCAATATTAATGTTCATTCACAAAAAATGGCATGTCTACTTTTCTATTAATTTCACTATAGTAACTGCTTTATCATAAATACATGTTGGAAAAAACGCACACTACAAAGGGGTTACAATATCCCATTCCATCACACACACTCAAACTTGGAGGCAGTTTAGCCCATGTACCTACAAACATGTTTTGAAAAAGTAAGTGGAATATTCCAAACTCTTCAAAGACAGTATCCCTATAGGTCACAGGGTGCAGGGGTTCACATTCCCTAAGAGGAATACCAGTTTATTTCAGGGCTGAATAGGGCGTGCTGCCAAAGCACTTAGGGCGCAATAAAGAAAAACATCCCGTGAGCAGTATTTCTGCAGAAGGAAACTCATAGATGTAAAAAAAAAGTCAATAGAGAGTAGCTGGCATAAAAGCATGTCAAAATGCTCAACACTTCAAGTGTTCATGCAGTTGGTGAAAGAAGTAGCCTTGATGGCCTTCCCAGTCACAGAATCTGAATCCAGCAGAACACCTTTGAGATGCGGTAGAACGAGCGATTTACAGAACTAAAGTCCATCTGAAACTTCAGAAATTATGCAATGCAGTCATGTCAGCACAATCCATGTCAAGAAGAACCAAGGTTGTTTTACAAGCAAATTAAGGAACTACCCTGTTTTGCTATGTTGTTCCTAAGAAAGTGTTTGTAAAGTGCATTTCTCCTCCTTACATGGCTCTCGGAGTGATCAGAGAATAGAGTTTTCCCAAAAGACGACAGGAGCAAAGCCACCATTTAAAGGATTTCAAATTCAATCTCAACTTTTTATGTAAACACCAAGGTCATCGGCAACAGTCGCGGATATCTAGAGCCAAGGAGTTCCAGAGGCTGGACGCAACCGCACTAAGGGTTTGTTCACACTTGGTAATTTTGTTTGAATTAAAACGACCTGTGGTGCGATTACTCCGTTAGTACGGTTCATTTAAATATGTGGGAACGTCAACCAAACCTTGGTTTGCACCAAACAAAGGGACTAAGACCCATGATGTGCGATTGCAGCATGCCTCAAAAAGACGTGTAAACAAACCAAACACTACAAGGCAGGAAACATTTGATTTGATTTCATTAAACAGGATCATTAGGAAAGCAAATGAGGAAATGAAAAAGTTGAAATGAGATGTGAACCAAATTATGGTAATTAAGAAGGAAGTGACATATTAATGGAGGTTAACAGAAGCATGTCAAACTGGACGAGAGTGCCATACATTAAGTATTCAGGAGGGTGTATGGTCACCCAAGACTGCCAAAACACACCGACATCATGGCCAGAGCCAGAATCTCCAGCAGTGTTGGGGGAATCCTCTTCTACTCTTGCTTCAGGGCAACTTCCAGCTCAAGAAGTGTTTTGGGAGGCAGTGAATGGTTTGCCAGTTTTCCCAGTACATACCAAGCATGTTCACTGGGATTCAGGTCTGGAGAAGTTAAAGGCCAGTCCATGCATTCGGTTCCTGCCTCCTGAAGCATGTTGTTGACGAGATTTGCATGGTGGGGCCTTACATTATTGTCTACGACAAGAAGACTACAACTACAAACTGAACCGTAACTCATTAGAGAAGTTGACAGTTGACCACATATCAAGGGTTCAATGACGATGGTCATCAGCACACCTTCAGCAGGTTCTAGCAGATAACGGAATGCATACCATTGGTTGCTGGGCATGCACTTCAACACGATGGAGTTGATTTAGTACGGACTGGGTGCATATCCGTCATCCAGTGCCAGCCATATACTGTCCCTACAACTCTGTTGCATGCCTGAGCTTGCTCCGTCTTACCAATAATGTCAAAAAGTGATCATCTCTTGCTGTTTGTGGCAGATGGACGACTCTGCACTAGTCTTTTTCATATTGTTAGTCTTTTGAAAGCGATTCCACAGTCTGCTCGTCATGCTTTGGGATGTTCCAAATGCTGTAGCCACTGTTGTCTGTTTAACCATCTTCAAGACGTCCTGTGGCTTTACATTCAGGCAAATTGTGTAGCAGAGACATTGTAAGAGCTGGAAAATTGTAGGATTTGCACGATCAGGGAACTTGCCTATCAGCCTTTAATATAGTGCATTTTCACCAATTAAATAAAAGTTGGTTTTGCATGTCATTCGCTTAGCACTAGCACTTTAATTGACTTGTTGTTTTGCATGTTCTTGTCTATTAAAAAAAAAAAGACAAATTTCCTTAATATTCATTGTGAAATATCATCTACTTTGTGTGAGCAGTTTAGTACTGATATAGTTACCACACAAATGTAATCCTGGTTATGTTAAAGAATTATACGTGATTATTCATTCCAAACTACAGGTATAGTTGTCCACAAAACATCAGTTCTTTTATGTGCATGATGGAGGAATTAAGGTAACTGGTAAAAATAAAATACCAGTACATATTAAGAAATCCTATTTGAATTAATTTCTTAATTTAGCCCCGGCATGCTGTAAGTGATACATGCTGTGTAAGTGATTTGCTGTTGTTGTGATAGTTTGGGCGCAAAATGTCATAAAAGCAGTTTTAAAATTAAGATATCTTTTTGATAAGAAAACAAAGGTCATTAAATGCAAAGCAAACCAGGAATACAATGGAACAATGTATCATTTTCCGCCTTGGGCCTGAACAAGTGAAAGGCACTACAGTATAACTAAAAACACACTTAAACAAATACCTGCTACCCATGGTAGAAAGACGAGAAACAGAAACTGTGAGTAGTCCAAAGTCAATGGACTTGAGGGCATGATGAGGGTGTAGGGATGGGGTGCTTAAAAAGTAGAATTTTGTATTTTATGTGAGAACAGACAGGAAAGCAATGTATCTGATGTGGATTTGGAGTGATGTTAGCCACGTTCCTGTTATATGTGAACACACTTGCAGCAGCATTTTGTAAGTACTAAAGTATACTGATCTTTTTGACAGTAGGAGCAGGAAATAAAGAGTTACAGTAATCCAGATAGGAGAAAATGACAGAGTAAACCTGTGTTTTGGCATCATTCAGACATCAATAGCCAAAGACAAAACAAAAAAAATCATAGGTCAAGTGAAAAATGCAGTTTTGGTTAACAATTTGAAATGAACTTCAACTGTGAGTGAGAAGTCAATCAAAACCTTAATATTTATTACACAACAGCCCATAAATATTGATGGTAATCTTCAAGTTCAAGAACAAATTTTGGGATTCAACTATCATCAGGTCAGGTTTTAC
>JAUZSV010431570.1:0-10264 GCA_034780495.1 Parotocinclus cesarpintoi | reverse complement strand
TAGCTATTATATATAATATATATATAGCTATATAAATAGTGAGGGGCAAGTGACCTCTCAGCACAATTAGCATGTGAACTCAAAACCTTCTGAGTTTTACAACCCATAGACTTAAACAAGGACGGCTTGAATTGACCTCATATTAAACCTTTTGTCCAAAGTGGTTTACACTTACTGAGATACAGCATAACATAATGAGTTTACACTGGCATATTGATGCTATACATGTTTTAATGGAAATTTGGCATTCTAGACAACTGCTTTTGGTTATAAATACAAACAATGTCTTTATATTCGTTGCCTTTTTCTTAACTTTTTATGGCTACCAGCCTTAGCTCTAATAAATCTAAACTATGTTCTGAGGAAGAAAAATGCCACTTACGGCAATTTTTAGACCATTATTGAATGACTTACTGCGTTGAATAGTTACATTTTAAGGGCCTTCATCAGGGCTTCAGCGTTTGTGGATTGATAATGCCTACAGGATTAAAACCTACAGCCTTCAGTGCTAAAACAAACAAACGTCAAAGACTGGCAGATGTGTTTTGGTTTTGTGTGTTGTACTAGTCAACCAATAGGCAACCAGCAAGAAGACCATTGCGAAACCAGCACCAGACCAATACTAAAAACATGTAACAGTTTAGTATTCCAGCAGGGTTACAGCAAGGAAATGAAAGAAAAGAAGGTTTCAGAAATTATTTCAGCTTACTATATGCAAGTGTAAACACGAAGAAAACCGCTGTGGTAATAACCTACACGCACAGGTGTGTACCCACGGACCTTTTTTCGTCTGCTTTGCATTACTACGGCAGGTCTCATATATCAAGTGGCTCTAATTTCAGGCTCAGGTCAGTGAAGCTCGTGCGACCGCTAGAGGAGGACACGAACCCTCTGGAGTGTGGGACGGACTGTGTGAATGCTTTTTTTTCTCAAGTATGTCTACGCTTCTGGCGCAGGAGCACCAGTGGATTTAAACAGGGAAGATCGTCGCTTCGCACAAGGAACTCGAGCCTCCCTGTTCTGACAAACATTAGCTCCAGGGAGTAGTTGTAAGTTGTGTTTTTCCCTAAAAAGTCGAATTCCGAACGAGTGTTTAATCAGTTTTAAAAAGTTTACTAGTGTTAAATCACGGCGGAGAAGGAGCGAGCGTGATGTGAGTCATCAGAGGACAGGAGGAAAAAGTGCGATCTTTTTTGTGGACTAAACCTAGAGTGGATATAAAAAGGACACAGTTTGGCCTGATCTTTCTTCTGTGTGTGTTAGAGCAAAAAAAAAATAATAAATAAAGCAACCAGACCACTTATAGTAAAACACTTAATATTATTATGAATGGTTTACGCGCTACCATGGAGCTCATGAACAACCCGAGACCTGCGTGGTAAAGTAACAGCATCATAAATAAGAACATGAGGGTTTTAACGCTTTGCGACTGGGCTGCTTTGGCGCTTCTCTGGAGCTGCACATGGTTCTTCCAGACTGTACAGTGCGCCTATGGGGATAACCACGTTCATTCGAGCTTCGTTTACAGGCGCCTAAGGAACCACGAACGCCGAGAGATTCAGAGAAAGATTCTCTCCATCCTGGGTTTGCCTCATCGGCCGAAACCATTCTCTCCAGCAAAGCAGGCGTCTTCAGCCCCGCTCTTCATGCTCGATCTCTATAACGCCATGACCACAGAGGAAGCGGAGGAGGATGCCATACTCGAGAGTGTGGGCAAAGGGATCAGTATGAACTTTGTTTCTCGTAAAGGCCAGCACTCTTCTCCCTATGGATTTTCACGCGCTCCCGCAGTCTGGGCCAGTCAAAGTCCGCCTTTAGCTACTTCTCACGACTCCAACTTTCTCAACGATGCCGACATGGTCATGAGCTTTGTTAATCTGGGTGAGTATAGCTACACGAAAAAGTTGATGCCTACGGACCCTAACTGTTTATGTGCGACCACGCCAATTGTGCCTCACAGCTTGTCCAAGTTTTGGAGTCTGAAAGTTTTAATGCGTATAACATTTAGTTATAAGCGGAGACAATACATAACATATGCCTACAGTTTATTTTTTTTAAACCAGCTATGCACTTTACTGATTCAATTTGGCAGCTACATTAACGTAATTTAATCCTGACCTCATATTTAATAATGCAGACTTAACGTAGTAAAACCTAATAATTAGTTGAATTTGATCATACATACACTGCTCACAAAAATTGGGGATATTTCATTTTGAAAGTGAACAGTACAGTTAGAAATGCATAGATGAGACCACAAGTCCATTAGAAAGTTAGACCAACGTTAATTGAGTTGAGTACTACTGTACAGTAATTATGCATAAAAAATATACATTACTTAGCAGTAAAACAAAGCATAATGATGCTTGAATGGGCTTATCACCTTACTGTTATATTTATTAGATCAGAAATAAACATAAATACTTTGACCTGATGACAGAGAAGCTACTGAAGATATTAGAAACCTTTTTCTAATCAGCTTGACAGTTTCATTTTTGCTGTTTTTTTGCTGATGTATGCATAGAATAGGTGTATTTCTAACTGGCAAATAAGTCTTACAGAAGATTGGTTCATAAATGCACAGTGTTTTGGATAGCATTAGTGTGTTATGGATGTTTAAATGTGACCATGCTTAAATTGGTGTGTGGAATAATTCTGTTTTCTAGTATTGTTAGGAACCATAGAAAAGCTCCCACTTCCTTTCTCTTTAGCAGTATTATTGGTCCTTTTATCTCCAATTGCATTGCCCTTAAGGGCTGACTTTAGCTTCATCATTCACTATCCTTATTGTTTGTACATGTAGCTTAATTTTGTATATTGAATGCGAGGTAGGCCACAGAAACCTGCACAACCTGGAGGAGTTAACATTTCTATATGTAACCATGTACTTCAGGTAAATTAACAGCCTATCAGGATAAAACAGGTATATTATATTACTAGTAGACAGAGCTTCTCATGTGTAATAAACGTCAAAATATTTTCTAATCAAAATCATTGATAAAATCATTAAAAAGAGATATCCTATTACAATAAAGCACACACTAGATCATTAATTTAAAACACCAGATACAAGTCTGTTATATATGAGCTAATGCAAATGCCTATTTAGACATGACTATATTACAAAAATGAATAAACTTCATACTGTTTATACGTTTATTATCTTTCCAAAGTTTTCCTAATTAGTAATTGTACTTTCTGTTCCAGAAGTTACTGTGGGATATAACTTAACCCAATAAAGGAGAAGGTGCTCTTATAGTTCTGACCCCTTTCCATTTGCAGCATTTTGCTGAAATATAGGCTAGCCTATGTTCAAGCCATCCTTAAATTCTCCAAAAGCCAGATAAAATAAAAATAGTTTCTGCAATTGGCAAGGCAATTACAGGTTAGAAAGGAAATAGAAGGTAGTCTCTGGAGAATAACAAAATAAGGTAAAAAAAAGCTTTCCTTTTAATAGTATAGCCTCCATAGTTCTTATATGCAGTTAGACATATGATATGAATAAGGGACAATTGGAAAACATTTAACAAGTCCTCTGCCAAAGTTTTAAGTTGTTGAAGTAATGCCATTCATTCTTTAAAACAGACAGTTTCTGGAATGCTGTGTGTTTTGAAACAGTGATATGCACGACTAACATTGTAATGCTTCGGTTGCTGTGACCTCTCTCACCCAGCAGCTCATAGAAACTTATCAATTGACTGTTTGACTTGTAGATAATTTAGCGTAATTATTTCCTGTTGTTAGAACAGATGACAGAAGGGAGGTGGTAGACTGGTTTTGATCAAGTCTTGCATTTTCTCACAGTAGCTTTCATAAACATGAGTTCAGTTTTTGTATTGTGTCACGTTCGCTGAATCAATGAAGAGTATACTTGTTCTGACTTTGTAAGTGTTGTAGTTAAACCTCTTCAAAGATGTTCTAAATCAACGATATGAGAATGGAAATTCTAAAAAAAGACTTAAAAAAGCCTGGAGATTTGTATTGTTTCACTTGCACCCTGCATCCCACAGGAAAAACCATCATAATGCCCATACTACATATGTTTTTAATTATTGAACCATGAAGGCATGTACAAAGGGCACTTTTAATTTAGCGTCAGATGGTCAAACACACTATAATCAACCCATGTTATCTAGACTGTTTAATTTCCCCAGATTTAAATACACTGTGATGAGCAGCATTATCAAAACTTGTTTGTCTGTTGTTTACTTTATATTTTGATGTCGATAAACTGATGTAATCATTTTAGATGTGCTCTAAGGGTATGTATACAGTTTGTAAACAGAATTAAAAGTTCCACAGCCCACACATACAGACTCATTAATCATCCAACCATGGTGAAAGAAACTTTTTTCAAATGTTCACTGTTTAGAGTGCAGACCCTGTTGCAGAAACGTATGCACTTAATTAATCCTATAAATTAATCTGGTGCTGTCTGTGTCCTGACAGGCCATCACCTCTGCTCTTAATTAGCAGACCAGGCTTGTAGTTGAGCCTGACCAGCTGGTTTAACTCTGGCACAGCCCCTGACCTCTTCCTGTGAAGTAGCCACATACCTTTACTATAGATAGATAGAGAAATTACTGCATTATTTCAGTGGCACTATGAAGCAAACACTGTCTACACAATTTTGCTAAATCTTGTTCTCCAGTGTTCTAACTACCTTACAAATATGGGTGTACAGATCTTTGTGATTTTATGGGAGTATGGGAAGTATGGGATCTATACACTTATTTGTGAGCTACATAATCGACAGTTGTTTTAGTTCACAAAACAGAAAGTTATATTGAGGAGGTTAACAAACTGTGCCTACTGTTACTTTTGAGGAAAACAGCACATTTCAGATATAGACAATCAGTTATATTATTAGATTTTTCTAGTATACTGCTCACAAAAATTAGGGGATATTTCATTTAGAAATGAGCACTAATTTTTGTAAGCAGTATAGATAAAATATTAGCAATATAGTAGTTGAGTATAGTAGCAATACTATATATAAAATAGTTTTCATGTAGCCTACTTTCAACAAAGATGGGAGGTAAACATCTCCAAAGTGAACTATGTGGAATATGTGAATATGTGATGCAAGCTTGTTAAGGAGAACAAAAGCTTTATCTTGGACTTGCCTATGCTGGAGGGCTTGCCTGTGCTGAAGGAGTGTCATTAGTGAAGACGTGTTTGGCCTAATGGATAGCCAATTGATCATAGTTAAAAAATGCTGAAGGCTCACAGCGGAATACCTGTCCTGAGAATGCAACATTAACTCAGTTGGCTAATTTAATGACCTATACATTGCTTTTTTGTGCATCTAAATGTTCAGATTGTGTGAGCGAAAGCAAATAGTTTTTTGCCCCCAATTTAGGAACTGCTAAAACCCTATATGTGGCACTCCTAGTAAAATAATTTAAAGAGAACACAAAGAAAACAGCAAATCATTTAGTCCTGTCCTGGTTTAACACTTTTTTGGTGTTTTCTTGCAGTCGAGAGAGACAGGGATTTCTCCCACCAAAGAAGACACTATAAAGAGTTCCGTTTTGATCTGACTCAGATTCCTGATGGAGAGGCCGTTACAGCAGCTGAGTTTCGCATCTACAAAGATCACAGTAATGGCAGATACGAAAATGTCACACTAAAAGTCTCCATATACCAAGTAATCAAGGAATACCAAAATAGGTGAGTAGAAGTATTTATATATGTGCTTTGTTAAATTAAGTTTTAATGTACTAATAATGAACCAAGTGACATTAGGTAACTATTGTTTAAGCTTTCTGCCCTAGACTGGGCCCAATCAGTTAATTATTACTTAATGTCAAAGGGTTAAACACTTGATCAATTATTATTTATTCTTCATGTGTCTTTTGATTGACACAAATACTTAATATAAATTACAGTTAGTTTGTCATATAAATACAATTTATATCTATTTGTGTAACAAAGGGGTATTTTTTTCTACTGTGGGTCACATCCTGTGATACATTTTTCCAGTACAGACTTTGAATTTATTTAGACCAAGACTGGTCTGTAGAACACATTGGTTAAGCAATCGGGCAGATAATAAAAGGACATCCTGTTTACACTCTGTGTCTGGAGCCTGTCTGGAGTCTTCTCTAGTGGTGATTAAACAGCATGCTTCAGGAAGGTTTAAGAGTGTAATTTGTCACCATTGAAATACTGACAAGGATATTTACCCACACCTGTTGGTTGATGGACAGAATTGCACTGAAAATGCAGTGTGATGGAGGTGAGCAATGCAAAAAAAATACATCAACATGTAATTTAAAAAAAAAGTAAACCATTTAAAATATTGTAGATAAGCTAAATATGTATCGCTACATTTCTAGAACGCAATATTTCACACACAAGTAGTGTAAATGTTCATATATGTGTACATGCGGATACAACAAATCTAGTTCTATATATATCTAAATAGATATGGGGTTAGATACATTCAGGTCTTTCGTACACTGGCAACATAATCTAGGCAAAGGAGAATCCATGTGCAGATTGCAGGACTCTGTCACCTCATCCCATTAGTTCCCTTTCCATTTAAATCTTGCTCTACCTCACACTCACCATTCATAGTCATTGATATAGCCTAAAGATAAAATATTTCTATTAACGGGTAATTTACAAATCCTCTCTCCTTATAAAGTCTCAGGAGTTCATCAGGTATCACTCTCGATATACCAGGGCTGCCAGAACACTTGCATCCCAAACATTACCATCTGTTTCTAATAATGGCCTCCTGGCAAGGAGACCCTCTGTGGAATGGTTCCAACTCACCTGAACCTTTATTATCTATACTCAATCTATGATTTACTTGAATTCTGATATTTACTAGAAATTGTAAGCAAACGTATTGTAAGCAGTCATCCATGACTTCTACGGTTTCACTGGGGCATACATATGACACAGACACCAACTCTTCTCAGTCATTTATCAACACAGGAAAGACCAGAGAATACACAAATAAAATAACACAACTTGGCTATAAAATAGCTGTAAAACACAAAATGCTCATGATCACTGCTAGGGCAATAAATAAGAAGTTTAAAACAGTCAGACCTGTTATGGATATGCCTGGAAGAGCGTGCAAATGTTTTTACCCGCACACGCTTTGAGGATAATGATTAAAGAGGCAGAAATTCCCAGTTGGAAATTTGTAAAATATGGTAGTATTTTCTTTCCAAGTCTACAATTAGACATCACCTACGTGGCAACAGACTCTTCGGACAGCCTTTTTTTCATCTAACCACAAATGTAAACACTTTGTTTGGTAGATGCTACTGGAATATTGGCTGGAACCATTTATGGTAAGATGAAGCACAAAAAACTTTTAGTAAACAACAAAATCTTATGTGGTTTGGGACTGGGCACATGGGGAGATACATGATTAGGAGATCACTGCCTGCAAGAGCCTACAAGAATGTCATAAGCAATCTTTAGCAGGACAAAAATATTAAATAACCTCATAATAATAATAATAATAATCCTGGTTTCTTGCTTTTTATTTGCTTTGTGTAATCACACATTACACAGTGGTGCTTGAAAGTTTGTGAAACCATTGGAATTCTCTGTATTTCTGCATACATTGACCTAAACATGAATTTTTGCATAAGTCCTAAAAGGAGATAAAAAGTAAAAAATATACTTGACCATTAATACACCAAGGAAGTATACCAGATACTAATACAGAGCATTTGGTGAATCTCTAATAATACATAACTGTGAATATCTGGGATTTAGCAGATTAGCACTTAGTTTAATGATGAAATTAGATGTTTTTAATAAATAAGATCTAGATCTATCTAGTCTGAGCTGCACAGTATCATGCCATGAACAACTGAGATTTTTGACAGGCAGACTTTGTAAAGGGAGTGGTTGACCAACAAGATCAAGGGTAACTTCTTAGCAACTAAAGGCCTCTCTCACATTTGCTAATGTTAATGCTCTATCAGGAGCCCACTGAATGAGTAATAAGTATGCCACTGAATTAAAAAATGTTGTGAAGGTGCTGGACTGTGGACCAGATGGTCCATAGTTTAAATCCCACTACTGCCAAGGCGTCACTGTTGGATTGTAAGGTTGCATTAATTAAATCACTCTGGATAAGAGTGTCTGCTAAATTACATTACCAGCATAATAGACTTCATAATCCCCTCTGTGAAACAGTGGTGGCAGTGTCATGGTTTGGGCCTGTTTTTCTGCATCTGGGCCAGGGCAGCTTGCCTTCATTAATGGAACAATTAATGGTATATAAACAAAATTCTAAAATATACTGTTAGGCCAGCTGTCTGTGAACTGTTAATTTTCATCAAAGTATAAATGACCAGCTATAACATTTTTATACACCTCCTTAGTATAACTTTATCTACTTTTAGGCTTGTGAGGAAATGTAACGTTTAAGTCTTTATACAGAATAAAGTATATTCTAAAGGGTTTCAAAACTTTTGTGCACCATACTGTGCATATAATGTTAGAATTGTTAGCTATATAGAGCAATTCACACCAAATTCCAATTACAACAGTTGGAAAAATATTAAATGGAACACACGCTGCATTGTTATTCATTTCATAAGGCAATGCTGAATACATGCCAGAAAAAAAGCAAAACCTCTTACAATGTTTTCATGAATCCTGACTAGTTTTTGAACACTTGGGTTTTTTTATGGCTGATGTCAATGCCTATAGTTAGGGAGCAGGGTGATGGGTGGCCAGTATATATTGCCATATATCACATTTAAATTAATTATAATAAAACTAATTATTGCAATTACAAACCTGCTTAACTTAAATGAGCATTTGCTTAAGCTATAGATGCACTTTCTCTGCATTCTGTATTTTTATAAGTTATATTGAACTTAACAACAACTTTCTTTCATCTTATAAATGGCTGTACCTTTACTGATTTTTTCTAAGCATCTCGTTTTTTAGACACCCAGTAGTCCCAGTTTATAAATTGCAACTTGCAATGAAAGAAAAAGTTTCTCTGCAATTTATCCACTAATTTTGAATATTGAACCCTTAAGTGCAGGTATCGGCCAATACAGAGTATCTCAAAATTTCATTAATGGCATTTATTAATAAACTCTTCTTCATAAAATATATTAATGATGACATCAATTAATAAATGTCAAAATTTAATGCATTGCATTAAATGTAATCAATGCACAGTTGTATTGTACCCTACTGAGTGATACTACAGACATGTCTATCTAATCGTAACTGTTCTAATCTAAACAAAGAAATTCAATCAGATGCAATGCAGACAATATTGTATTTAAACCATGAATTGCAAAAAATGTGCCAAAATTAAATTTTAATTAAAAAGGTCAGCTTATTGATTTAATATTTTTTCTTAACAGAGAAAAACAGTACACAGTGGATTTGCAGTTATAGAATGGAATACTTGAAAATGAAGAGAATACACAAACATAATGAAATGCAGGCAAAAGTATCAGTGTTGTATTTCTGCAAAACTCCTTCCCATACATAATGCGTAACATCATTTAAAGCCATTTTCAACTTTTTGTAGCTTGGCAATGTCTGTCTGACTTCTGTTCCCTTCTATTCTAAATACCATATATAGCACTGTTTGAATACAGGGAACAGAATTGTAAACATTCTGTTATCTTAAGTCCCCGTTGCAGATAACACTATAAAAACTGTGCAAAAGGGTGGTAACGAGTCATTTTGAACACAACCACTTCTTCAGCAGAAACTTTTGCAGCACTGTTTGGATAACATACATGGTAAAAGGAACCTTAGAATGACCAACACATTTTATAAGGCGTTAAAAACTGCATCAAACCCACTTAAAGTGTATCACACAAGTGAGTGCACCCTCACATTTCTGCAGATATTTATGTGTATATTTTCATAGGACAAGAATGACAAAAAAAAATTTGACAATGAAAAGTAGTCTGCTATATAACAGTGTACATTTATTTTTCCCTTACAATAACTACAAATACAGCCCTTAGTGAAAGTTCCTGAAGTGTCAATATTTTGCATGACAGACTTATCTTTGTACTCCTTACCTGATTGCTGCCACGCATGCTCGAGACCATCTGAACCAAACAAATTAATATTGGTCTCATCAGACCATAGCACAGACTGAGAGCACGTGCATTCAGCTTCTTTGGACGACCAACGTGATGTTTGTTCTAAGTGGACCTGCTTTTTTTAAAATGCTGCATGATCTTGGCCACTGTGCTGCGGCTCAGTTTCAGGGTGTTAACAATCTTCTTGTAGCCTGGACCAT
>JAUZSV010431559.1:0-10264 GCA_034780495.1 Parotocinclus cesarpintoi | reverse complement strand
AGTACCCGGAGTGAACCCACGCAGACACGGGGAGGACATGCAGACTCCACACAGAAAGGACCCAAGCCGTCCCCCCCGGGATTGGACCCCGGGAGCTTTTTGTTGTGAGGCAAGCGTGCTGCCGTGCTGCCCTTTCTTCTTTATAACTTTGTATTCATTTTGAAATATTCACTCATTTTTGTGAGTAGAGGAGACAAGCCAGCGCATTTATATTATATCCTTTTTAGATAACGCCTTCAAGCTTTGGTTCTTATGATCATGTATGAATGTCTAGAAAAACTATAAGATTTTTTAGCTTAAGTTTATTACAGTTGTTGTAGTAAATAAATAAACTGAGTAATGAAGTCAATCATGCTTATATTCTGCCTGCCACAACTCACTGTTGTCTGGGTCAAAGTGAAAACCTAAAGGTTTGCTTGTCATTGAGTGACGATCACCCCATGCATTCATCCAAAACATTTCTATTGTTTTCCCAGTATTTTTGTGCTTGTTTATTGAGCGTGAGTGCTGAATACAAGTGAGTGATTACTTTGTAACTGTGTTTGTATTTATTTTTTATTGTTTTCTGTATATAAAATTATAGTTATTCTCTAAGGTTAGGGTTAAAGGTTAGGGTAAACAGATTTTTTTAGTTAATATTATGAAGTGCTTGGAATGTACTAAATAGATTTACATTATTTCTTATGGGAAATATTGCTTCAGTTATCATTCATTTCTGTTATTGTCAGGCACGGATTCATGACAAAACCAAGGTTCTACTGTACTCAGAGCTGGAATGAAAACTCGCCAATTCTAAACATCACCACTGACAAACCAGTTTCAGACCTGAAATAGACAAACAAAGCTGGTAATGGTAAGTAACCAATCCATTTGACAAATTATTTTATAGCAGAGTAACAGCTGATAGTAAACCTATTTAGTACATTGTTTTTTTTATTGTTTTAATTTGTATTTTGTAGCCTACTTTATGTAATACATTAACAAATTAAATAAAATCTTAATACAATCATAATTTAAACTGCTATTTTGCCATATCCCAGTAGCTAACCATAAAAGTTTAGTAAAGTGAGTTTTATTACCTAATATGTACTACTGTTGTTATGGTTATGATGGTGGGGATAATGATAATAATAATAATAATAATAATAATAATAAAAATATAATAATAATAATAATAATTCTTATTATTATATTTATTATTATTTTATTATGCAAACTACTGACTGGTAACTTGTACAACTGAAGCAGATAAATACAGTGTTTGAAATTAATTTGTAAAAGAAAATAACAATAATCAACAAATACCTCAGAAATGTACAAGTGTATACATATTGTCCTTTACTTGGTATAATTTCTCAACGCCAGACTCAGCATCACTCATTGTTGTGTTTTCTGAAGGCACTTGCACAGCTAATTCCTGACAGTGAAGTACTTGCCTCATAGGGAACAGTTATATCAGTTATATTTGTCAGGCAGAAGTAGCAATCCAACTTGTGATCTTTTGGTTCTTTCCAAAGCACTAAATTGGCAAAAGCCATATTGTGTGACTCTTTTGCTCATGCTGCGAGAAGCCTGACACATACAGTATAACACCACAAATATGTGGGGCCCAGACTTTGTCCTGGCCAACCAACTTAGATCCACTTTACAACCAAACACATTATTTGTAATGAAAGTTGCAAAATAACTCTTTTTGTAATATCAACACACCACATATACAGCAATTTTAGTGTAATGGTGGATGGGATACAGTACAACACTTAAACATTGTACACAAAAGCACAATGTTTCAACAGGTTCGAAACATGTCCAGACGAGTTTTGCACTTCACAAACATTAATAATACTGGTGTTTGTTAATATTTCTGCTTGAAATCCTTTACAGCACTAGTACATATATACTATATGCAATTATCTGCAAATATGCTGAAACAACAATCCACATGTGAAATTAGTCCGGTGGCTTTTACATGTATTATGTATTATGCTACATACACTACATAAAACAACTATACTACTCACAAAAATTTTCAAAATGATGATGAATATTATAATTTGTGTACATTTATCAGAAGCTTTTATCCAAAGCCTTTAACAATTAAGACAGAATAGAGTATAAGAAATTGTGGTTAAGGGTTTTACATAAGGCCCATCATAGGCTTGACAGTTCTGGATCATTAACTCTCAAAAAGCTTGGTGGACACCTCACCAAATGCATTACTGTTTGGTCAGAATTATTGTCCAGTATCTTAAGCAAAGTACATAAATAAATAAAAAAACATTCACACGTTCGTTAGTCACTGTATATGATTTAATTGTGTTAAAAAAATTATTAAAGGGAATGAAAGAAACCTGGATATGTTTAATATACAAATGATATAACAGGATAAAGTGATTACTAAAGGTGAATCAACACAAACTCAAACAACTTTCTTTATTCAGTCTCATTAAACATGCAATGCATTGTCCACAAAGTGAAAACACACACAGACACAGACCAGGAAAATTTGTTGTGTATGGATTTTTAGACAAATTCTTTAGATAACAGATTACCACTTGAATACAATCAGATAAAACAAATAAAGCATATATAAGTTAAATCTCATCACAGAGACCTACTGATGAAAAAAAGCTATCACAAGGACAGATAGGTCTGATTTTACCATCATAGTCACCTTTGTCCAACACATTATAAGATATGAAAGCTATTATGTAAAACTATTATGTAATATATTATATAACAATATATAATTTCATTATATGCATACACCAATTATTTTGCTCTATTACATGTTTCTGTTTAGCAAGCTCTATTACTAAATGCTTGTACAGAGTTATATATAGTACAATATTTCAGCTTAAATTGTCCTGCATGCGGATTACCCTGCTTTGAGCTGCACCCATCACAGAACGCTGGACCGTGGAAATGTTGACATCATTGCTACGCCATAAAGATGTATCCAAAAATCCAATGAAAACTATATGGTGTATATATCTACAGAAATACAGAGAAAACCAAAAAGACAATCAACGATATGAATATTATGTCAGTATATAAAACGATATCCTAATAAATTAAAAAACAAGGAGATAATTATGAGGAGAGTCTGTATGTGGCTGTCCACCGTTTTCAAATTTAGTGCACTGAGAAAAGTATAGTCACTGACTTTCAAAGAGTAAACTATGTGTAAACTATAAACCAAACACTGAACAATATAAAAAAAATGAATCCAGGTTCCAGCAGCTTGTTACATTTACATTAAATACATTACACAGTATTTAGCAGACGCCCTTTTCCAGAGCGACTTACAAAAGGGCTTGTTGGCTGTTATGTGGGACTGGCCAGGTAGGGATTAGATTGCATTGTTAAATAATTATTACAAATGTTATGAATAACACATTTATATGTTAAACTCAGAATTATTTAATTACATTGTTTTTGTATCCTTTATATTTATACAGTAAATCACCCAAGACCTGCAATACTTGCATTACTGTGGCTTTGCTATATGTAAACTGTAAAATAACACTTCTTACCTGTAATAAAATCACTAATGAATGGCCTCTTCTTGATTATTGTTTTATTAACACACTACAGTGAAGTGTGTAACATTTTTGCACATGTGATTTTAAGGCAGGCAGCGTGACTGCATTTTTATACTATGGCTAACTTTCTGGGTATGGAATGTAGGTATGCAAAATCCAGTAATCTGGATGACTTAGGGGGCATATTTACATACCAGCTGCTAAGGAGGAATTCAGATAAATGCTCATATTTCACAAATATAAATAGAAAAAAGTAAAAACTACTAAAGCGAATATAAATGTTTCACATTAGGCAGCGATGGCAAGTGCCAAATATTCCACTGGATGGTCAATTTTGTTATTTTTGTAACATTCATTTTATACACACTGTTTTTAAAAGTAATATCTATACAACTGATATTTAGCAAATCCAGCATGCTTACAGGAATCCATGCACATCATATAGAAAAAGAAAAAGAGAAAAGAAAAAGAGAAAGTAAGTGTTTGAGGAACAAAATAAAATCTATGTGATGTGATGTTGTGTGTGAAAGCATATGGGGTTACCTGAAAATGCAAATTTATTTTATGATTCATGATGAGAGAAGAATAACTTGTTCTCTGCAATAAAATACATGAATACACCCGGTCACATGCATACAGTTAGTGAATGCAGTCTATTACACCCTGGACGATTTGGAGTGTTGTTTACTTACAGTTGAAGTACTCAGACTTATGCATTTATGATCATTTTGGGGCCAGGGAATGTTGAGAGACTAAAATGAAAGAGCTTTTCTGCATATGGTTTTGCATGCTTGGGGACCATGAATAGATGTTGCCTTACGTGCATTAGAAGGAATGGGTGGCAAGGGTCCCTTTCTCTTCGCCAAAGATCCAGATGCAGAGCAGGAGGGAAGCTTTGGAGAAGTGCGTGACTCCCTAGATGGGACACACAGACAATTCAGATCTCAAGCTAGTACAGCACATCTGGAATTGTATTGCATGGGATATTCATATCATGGGTATGCAAAGGACAATTCTGCAGGAGCTACATGATGCTTTACTGTCAATATGAACCAAAATCTCAGAGGAGTGTTTTATCTATGGCAAGAATAATTACGGCTGTTTTGAAGGCAAAAGGGTCGAACTCAGTACTAGCAAGGTACATCTAAATAAAGTGGACAATACAGTATCAAACACCGATCTAAGCTTTGGAACGGCTTTGTGATCAACAGTGACACATGTTTACATATTCCTCACCAGTTGTGATTTTGAGAAACAGACAGGCAAGAGCTGAGCTTGTTCCTTAGCAGCAATGCAGCTGCAGAATCCAGACTGCGAGTACGTGTGAACACAGGGCGTTCTACAAAACACAGTAATGATGCTGATTAAAAGCTGGAGCAGATCCGAGGACTCAACACCCCATTTTTAACAGTGCATTCACATAAGGCAGCCAGTTCTAAGCATACAATAAGGTATTAGAGTATGGAATACACCAACAAGTATGAGCATATCCAGGAGAAAACAGTGTGCCGGCATATACATACTGGCTTTTGTAAAAAATATTTTGTTATTCCAATTTTTGTCATTTCACTATTTGCATATTTCATCCCTGCTATTAACTCGTTATCATAGCAATGATAGACCTTCTTAATATATTGCTGAGTATTAAGTAATTTTGAATGATTAACGATTTGAATGATTGAGAAAATATGGGCAAATACAAAATAAATCTTATTTAAACAAATACTATTCTGAATTGACTATTTTGTTGCGTATTGTTAAATGTTATTAACATTGCACATTTTTATTCCTTTCGATTTGTTAAAGCACAACTCTTTGTCTAAAAAGTTTCTCTCTGACACTGACCTAAAGAAAATTGCTGCAACATAATCCTCTAGTTACATTAAATAAACCTCTTTTTCCAACATTGCAGGGTTTCATTTGACTCCATACATGTCCATGATATGCATGTCTCTTAGATTAAGTCTAATACTTCATGCAAGCTGTTACCCTGTGTAAAACTGACTCAAACACAGGGTGTAGACATAAACAAACCTTGAATGGGACACTTGTTCATAGTAGGAATCACAGTTTGAGCTATGGGTATGATCCCCCAACTGTCCTGTACTTCCTATTTATATACTACAACAAAACCAAGTAATTGTTTGTCCCCCTCAGTTCACCATTTGCATGGCAATTTTCATAAACATTGTGTATGACCAGTAGTAATAGTGTGGGTTTACTTTGAGAGGAGTGGAGTGTTCAATGTAAAAGTATGTTACTGTATGAGATTGTGTAAAAACCTGCAGCACTGATGCACTTCTGTACAGCATTGCAGAACTGGCTGGCTTCATCCTCATTGGCAAAGTTCAGCCCAGCCCAACAATTCTACATAAGCACATAAAGACAAACAATGCCACATCATTGTTACTTATAATAGATCATATCAAAAATAGCTTGAAAGGCTGGATATATCCAAGATAATAGAGGAAGTTGTGTCACTAACATCAGCTTGGAAAGTATGGAAATACGGGAGGGGTGTTGAATACTTAAATGGATTATACAGCTCCTGTTCCCACAGCAACTTGGCCCTCTGTAGAAAGAGAAACACAGATAAACTGTTTTTAATAAGGTCAAAATGTTTGTCAGGACAGAACTTAAATAGAAAAGTTTGCTTATTTAAAGTTTACATAAAGATTTGTCATCTTTTTTGGGACAACACTGAATAGATGACACTTTGAAACAATGTAAAGTAGTCAGTCTACAGCTTGTATAACAGTGTAAACTTACTGTGCCCTCAAAATAACTTAACACAGACATTCTATGGCTAACCGCTGGCAACAAAACCATCACACACGCTTACCATCTAAAGCACAAAAGTTTATCTTGATCTCAGACCACAGGACATGGTTCCAGTAATCAATGTCATTTGTCTGCTTGTCTTCAGTCTGCTTGTTTGCTGGCTTTCTTGTGCATCATCTTTAGAAGATTTTTTCTTTTGGGACAGCAGCCATTCAAACCAGTTTTATATAGTGTGTGATGTATGCTCTGAGCAGTGACAGGCTGACCTTCCACCCCTTAATCTCTGCAACAATGCTGGCAGCACTCCTTCATCTATTTTCAAAAGCCAACCTCTGGATATGACGCTGAGCATGTGCACTTTTTTGGTCGACCATTGTGAGGCCTGTTCTGAGTGGAACCTGTCCTGTTAAATCACTGTATGGTCTTGGACACCTTGCTACAGCTCACTTTCAGGGTGTTAACAATCTTCATTTGCCATGATTTCTTTGCCATGAGGTACCATGTTGAACTTCCAGTGGCCAGTATGAGAGTGTGTGAGAGTAATAACACCAAATTTAACACACCTGGTCCACATTCACGCCTGAGACTGTAAATCTAATGCTTTTTAAAGACAAACGATTTTTGCAGAGTCAAATATTTTAAGTCTAAGTTTTTTGTATGGTAAACTGGCAGTGAAACACTGAATTAAAAATACAGTTTAACAGTTTCAAAACATTACATAGTTAAGAACAATGACCCATAAAATAACCAGTGAGTACAATTAGTCTATTTGCTTAAAGCACATTATGCAGATACATAGAATAGTATAATCTACTAACAGGAGTGAGTTTGAATGAGGATGTCTATTAAAATAATTATTTTTTGTTGTGAGTCTAACCTTGATGCAGAAGAGACGTATCAATGTTGAATGTAATTTTCTGTCTTGCACCAGACATGCCACTCCACAACCGTGAAGGTTCCATTCTGAGTTTTGACTCTTAGAAGCTGGAGTTGCCATGTAAAGCTGTACTACTGCACAAGCCGATAGCTAAAAAATATGCACACCAAACATTAAGGAATACTGCCTGTTAATTTTCAGTAAAAGTAGTTTTGCAGGAAATAGACACCCCACACAAATTAACAGAGAAGCTTTTTGTTCGCTACCGAGACATTTTATTTTAACTTACATTTTATCAGAGGAACAAGTTAATACTCTATAGCACAAAAAATGTTTTAAATGCTTACTACTGCATTTGTTATTATTACATCGGTCATTTACATTTAATTAGGCACTATAGTTGCAGTCCACACTCAGCATTATTGGCAGATGGGTTAAAACTCTGAACATTTGTGAAAATCCAACCTAAGAAAATAAAAAACAACAGGAGTTTTTAACAATATCAGGTGTCACAATTATTGTCTGAGATGCTTTTTGTAGTACAGTACAGTTGCGGTTATGACACCTACCCACTGTTAAGCATTATGAAAGATCTGTCAATGTAGGTTGTTTATCATCCTGAGAACCTTCTAAGCATACACGATTCCATAAGTTTCAAGAAATTTTAAATTAAATTCTGGCTGCCTCTCTAAAAACTCTTAGACTTGGTTTAAATTTCAGATATTCAGTACTGAGCTATGGAGTCTCACATTCGTTGCCTTGTACCTCAGCAAGCATTATGTTATTATAATAATGTGCTATAAAACAAATGTTTTATTAGTAGAAATATATTACAAATGTATTTCATATTTTATGGGAGATTAACACAATTAACCATTTTTAGTTTATTTTCATTACCTTTCTGTACCTTTACCTATCTTTACCAACATTGCCATTACATATGAAGGAGACTGTATACCGACACTACTTTATACTCCATATACATTCTCTATACTCATTTACAATAATAATAATAAAAGAATATCAGTACAGAGACAAAAATGACAATCATTGCTAGGCTTTGGTTTATACATGATGGCAGAGTTGCAAAATAATGCAAAAATTGTTAAACTCACATAGCACTCAGTGCCTAGCAGGCTGAAGAGGAGACCATTTTCTCGAGTAGTCAGGAGTGAACTTAAAACCCTAGACATCTTATTGCCTTGTTTTTATAACTATGGTATAGCAGTCACAAAAAAATTGTCTGAGTAACCAACACCACACCTACACACAACACAACACTGCTATTCTTCCTAATGCAAATGATGGTCACAATCACCATTTCCCTGTTTTATATGGAATACACATGCCCAAAACAAAATACTCTAAAATGATTTCAGAGCCTTTTTGTCATACTTAACGCACAAGTATAATATATAATGACGTATGTGGTTATTAACTTTGGCACACATTAAAAAAATGTGGGGTTTTTTTTGCACTGTACAAAATAACCTAATGGATGCATGATCAACAATTTAAAAGAAGAACCAACATGAACATATCTTTACTATCATAAAAAAATAATTCATAATGATGCTTTGAAGTTGTGAAGATTCAATGTTTCTGTATAGATATGGCCTAAAATATCATCAGATTTCCTTGAAAGTCATAAAAGTAGATAATGAGAACTCAATTCAATTCAATTATTTCAATTTATTTATTAAGGAAAATGATCAAATGAAACATATTTGGGAAACATACATATGTGAACATCTAGGATGAGCAGTTACTTTAAAGGTGAAAAGGAGTCAGCTGTTTTTAATGGGATGACATTTGAGTTGTATTTAAACTGTCAACCAAAGTCTAACCTTTATAATAGGGTTGTGGATGTGTATCAAGGCACAAACAAAGTACTGTATATTTACTTGAGGAGCACCGAAAAAGGGTTGTGGATGCTCATCAGATTGGGAAGGGTTCAGACTGTTGTTAACCTCCTTTTGTCATACCAAAAGTAATACCACACTGATAATTCCTCAATAGCGTTATTTTTCAAAGTTAGGTACACCTCAGAAATTAACTCAGTGAGTTTATTTCTGATCACTACCTCTGAAGTTTTGAGCTATATGTATAAAATAAAATTCACCTACTCCCTCGTTATCACACCTTGTTATTACTTCTGATACTAAAGTTGTGTTTATTAATAACCTTCCAGAGTTATCATTTAATACACCTATGGAGACTTATCTTGAGCTTGCAACCAACAAATCTGAATGTGTATTTAGCTCAACCCTGAATATAGTTGCTCCTGCTATAGTCAAATGTATTAGGGAAACAAAGACTAGCACCTTGGTATAATGACAACACCCGTACTTTAAAGCAAAGAGCTCAGAGAACATTAAAATCGGTGGTAACATAGTAAATTGGATGAATTTAAGATTGCTTGGAGGGATAAAATAGCAGAGAATTAACAGGACCTTACCAAAGCTAAAGGTGTGTATTTTTAGTATATTTAACACTAGATTAGATTAGATTTATTTGTCACATATCCATTGTAGCAAGTACAAAAAAATCACAAAACGTGACTCTGAAATACAGCATGATTTAACAGTAATTACTTTATGACTTTCTTTAATGATAAGGTTTAGGAATAATTTAGGCATAAAGCTCAATGCTTGTCAAATCTATTCAGCACGTGGATGCACTAGAGATTCAGACAATCTCTAAATTTTTAAGTTTAGCCTAAAAACATTTTTATTTAGGATTTTTTTTTTTATTTAGACTGGGATGCAAAGCTTTTTTCCACATTGTTATGCCCTGACATTTGGCCGGCAGTGTCTGGTAGGTGGTCTGGCTGGACTTGATTTGGTCCTCCTGATTTTGATTTGTGCATCCTTGCCTTAGACTAAGGGCAGAGCTGGGGGTTCACAGTGAAAGAGTTTTATGGCGATCTGGGATTTTGGATTGGCTCCTTAGTGCAAACATTCAGGTTTGTTAATTACTGGGGATGTCACACCCACGGGCGTTGCCAGCGACCAAACCCGTCTCATCACACGCACACCGTCACCTGAGTTCTGATTTCCTC
>JAUZSV010431548.1:0-10264 GCA_034780495.1 Parotocinclus cesarpintoi | reverse complement strand
CTTCAAAAGCTCACTTTTTGGCAAGCAGGATTTGAACCTGAGATGTTACACTCTCGAAGCAGATGTGCTAACCACTACTCTACTACAGTTATATACAGCTATATATATATATATATATATATATATATATTGGTTTAAATCTGGATTGTGACCAGTACAAAACATGCTCAATGGACTTGTTCTCAAGCCACTTCACTTCACAGAAGCATCACTCAAATCATGATTAATCAGTCCACACAACTTGGCCGAACCATTTTAAATCAAAGTTTCATCTGGGCACAACCATTTTCCTGAAAAAGTCTTGTTTTTGATGTCATTTTGGATTTAGAACAATCCACTGAGAGAGATTACATAGGTTGTATAAATAGGGAATGCTTAAAGTCTGTCAGTACCTGTCACTTCTATATTTTACAAATTTACTCCTTGTTACCCACACTAGCTTTAATATTGCATGTTTTTGCTTATTTTTGTTTTGCATGAGAGTATTTACATGTTCAGGAAAACATACAGAAGATTAAAATAGCACTAAGCTGCACAAGATAAACAAGCACATTGAGCGGAAAGGAGCATTTCTAGGATCATTTAGCAAAATGAAATGTCAGCCATTTAGACATTCAGATGAATATTTCCTCAAATGACGCCTGTATAGTTCAAGCTTTTAAAGTACTATGTTTATCGCTCTAAGAATAGAAAGGGATGTACTATACTACAACACATGACTTAATGGAAGTCAGATAAATAATAATCATAATTAAAAATTAACAGCAATAATAAAACTATATGATCTGATCTTGACCAAGTGTAAAAATTATGCAACACCACCGTTAGCATACATGTTAATTAAATATGCAAGCATGAAATCAGACATATATGTGATGTACTGACATTTACAGAGCCATACCTGTAAATGTATTAATATAACCAAAAAAACGATTGACGTGCATTGATTTATATTTTAAATTATGCGTAGTTTCAAGAGGTGTATCTATTGTCCGTTGTCATGGTGTCTTACAAAGCAGCTGGAAATCAACCATTCCCAACAAGAGCTACCCAAAAGATTTGATTTGCTTGTGAATATCAGTTGTTATGATCACATAAGGATTAAAACTGGTTAATAAAGAAACGTCTAATTGCAGTTTTCCTGGTCAGGGCCATAGGGGCTCTAGCTCCTATTCCAAGTTCTAGCTCCTATTCAAGTGTGTCCTGGCTGAAATGCCATTACAGGGTCACTGTTGAGGCACTGGGAAATGACGCTCCATCTGAATGCAGCTTTAAAAGTAAAAAAAAACCTGCATAATAAATATGAAATGATGCAGAAACCAAATTCCCGTAGTCATGCATAGACACAGGAAAGGTTAAATGATACAAAAACAAGAAGCGTGACAAAAGTGTGCAAAACTGAAAATCTGAAAAAAACTAGACTGGACAACTGCCCTTTCACGACTAGAGCTTCCCTGTATGGAAATTAGACATGTGATCCTACAGTGCAGCATACAATCAAGTAAGCAGGTTTTCTGTGGCTAAGTTTTGGTCCACAGTACAATGGGAAAACCGAGTGACCTCAACAACTTTAAACAAGGCAGAATCATCACTGCCAGACTAGCCAGCATCAGTATTTCAAAAATTGTAAGAGTATGAGAGTACTGTAAACAACTTTACAACAAAAGAAGACAATTGCAACTGAATACAATGCTGGTGATCAAATGAATGTGTTAAAACCCACAACTTGTCATTGCTTAGCACAGATGGATTTTAACAGAGAATAACCAGTTTCATCACCGGCATCATTGTTTTCGTGTACCAAAAGATTTTAAATTAATATATATCAGCACATGTCACACAATAATGGCTTAATGATATCAGAATAACACTTTTGTCATGCTTAGATTTTTTTCTATTTTTGTTTTTATAAATCAATTTAAGTTATAGATTCCACTTATTCATATTTAATGTCAGATTGAACCTCACATACATTATAATCCTGAATTTGAAGCTTATTGTAACAACCTCATGCATTAACTGCCTTAATTAAGCTCTTATTGTCGATAATGAGTTCTGCAATGCCTGTGGTTATCTGATCGCTTCTGCGCAGCAGGGTATTATCAGTTGTACAACCAAGCAACAGAAGATTTAAGCTAATGAACGTGGATGGCAGTAGTTAATCCTGATGACAATAATTTTAGCTGGGATTTATTACATTAGTTTAAGCCAGAGGGTACAATGAATTTCTTTAAATGCACACAAATATCCTTTAAGGCACATGGTGCAGGTGGTTGGCACGGTAAGCCTCACAGCTCCATCGATCAACCTGGGACACCATCTGTATGGAGGTTGCCTGTCCTCCGCATTTCCATGCCGTACTCCGATTTCTAGCCACCTTCCAAAAGAATGCCTTAGGATAACTGACTTGTTAATTAAAATCGAATTTTCTTTAAATTGACCCTGTTTAATGTGTCTCACTTGTTAGGATGTAGACTTGCTGCTGTATTGAATAACAATTGATGCTAATGTGACTTTAAATAAGACAAACAAACTAATATCCTTTAATATGTTTGTAGGTGGTCATGAAGACTTAAGAACGTTTTAATTTGCTGGCAAGAGAGCTTAATTTAATAATAAAAATGTAGCTTTCAGAGCAGAAATTTTCCATTCTGCAGTCATAATTAATTGGTTATTATTGTATGATGTATTTGATTACATTTTTTTAAATATTTTTTTGCTCTGGGTGACACTATTTAAGCAAGTGACACCAATGGCCTTTGATGTCTGGTTATTCGACCTAGGTTTTTGCAAGGTAAAAATAACTTACAAACATATTAAAATAACTTGGATTAAGCACATAAAACGCTGTATTTTCTAGCTTTATCCTTAAATTAAACTGAATTTATGGTTGTATTTTTAAAATTAACATTAGATTCTAAGGGGGCAGCACGGTGGGTAGCACTGCTGCCTCACAGCAAGAAGGTCCCGGGTTTAATCCCAGGGTGGAGCAGCCTGGGTCCTTTCTGTGTGGAGTCTGCATGTCCTCCCCGTGTCTGCGTGGGTTTACTTCGGGTACTCTGGTTTCCTCCCACAGTCCAAAGACAAGCGTGTTAGACAGGGTAATTGGTGTATCTAAAAGTGGCCCTTAGTGTGTGACTGTGTGCATAACTGTGTGTGTGCCCTATGATGGATTGGCACCCTGTCTAGGGTTATTCACAAAGACGCTTATGTTTTCATTTTTTTATTTATATCATTTTATGAACTTATATTTTAACACATCAAGCTTACTGCCAAAGAGCAATTTAATTTAAAAATTCAGTGGATATGTGAGAACACTCATTTTAAATCAGACCATGATCTTCCTGTATTATTTACATTCATTCAATAATTCATGTGATCTAAGTCAACAGTCAGAATAAATGCCTATATTCGAAATCCAAAGGAATTAAAGTATTTTTTCTTATATAAAGATATAGAGAGGAAGGTCTGGGAATGAAAGATCTCATGCTGGGAATAATTATTTAAGAGCTGACCTGATTTCACAGCAGAGATTATCAGTTCTCTCTCTCTCTCTTTCTGTCTGTCTCTCTCTCTCTCTCTCTTTCTCTCTCTCTCTCTCTCTCTCTCCCTCCCCTCTCCCCCCTCGCCCCCTCTCTCTCAATCTCTTTCCCCCAACCCCTACCTTTTCGTGGACATCCTTAGATCACCACTAATCTAATTAAATCTGTGATAGCACATTGATATCCTTCAGCACTCGTCAGTCTCCCAGTAATGGCTGAAGTGTCTGTTAAATGTAAAGGCATGACAGCTGAGTCAAGGTGCAAATCCAAGTAACTCTGATTCACCTTTAGGCATTCTGCCCTCTCTCCTCATTAATTACTTTTAGTTACAAGCTGCATTCTCTGCCTCTTTATCTGTCTTTGTTCTCGGCTGACTTACCCTGCCCCATTAATAAGTATCAATCTACTGTCCAACACAACTGAATGGTTTCCTCATTTCTCAGGTAAAACAAAGTGATTACAGAAAAAGGATCTTCCAAATTGTCTCTGGTAAGATCTTAACGGGAAAGTCCTGTCTTTTAAATGTAATCTCTATTCACTGGATTTGTAACGTGTACATTATTACCTCAAGAACCAGTCAGCAGTACCATAACTTGAGCTAGAAGTGAAACCTGTATTTTCTCATTAAAGTCTGAGCCTAAAGGCATTTGATTCTCAGTAGGTTTATGACAAACACTGATTGTTTAGAAGTTTATGAATTCTTTAGAAAAAAATTTTAATTAAAAATGCACTGATGGCTGACCACATGACTTCTTAATATTTATAAAAGGCAATTATACAATACAATCTCTGTCACTCTCTCTGCTCCTATGGCCACATGGACCAAACTCAGTCCAGCCTTTTTTATGGGTCCATGTCATTGACAGCACCTGGCTGTGTCTCCAACTAGGATTGAAATCAGCTGCAGGTCTATTACTGCATTTTATTTGATCTGTACCAAAAAGATGTATCACAGTAATGGCTTTTTTTTTTTGCAGAACGATGCATTTTCTGCTAGATTTAAGGTTCTGAACGTTCTGAAATGTTTTTGACCTGCTGAGTGCAAGCATTTGTGAATAAGAAACAAAAGATCCAGAATTTTGTTATTGGGTAAGCTTGTTTGTACAGAAAATGTAAGCATTTTTGAAACATGTTAAATGACTGCATTTTATGCAAACACAACATGAATTGTATTAATGGTATAGTCCACAAAAGACTGATGTTGCGTGTTCTGTGTTTAGAGTTTTGAAAATGTGACTGTAGATTGGACAAAAGGATGTTAGCAGTTGTAAAAAACTGTAATGTGTGTTAATGAAGTGATTGGACTGGTTTAATGAATGCATAGCTCTGACTTTCTAACGTTTTGTTCCTCTTTAGGAAAAAACTTTTGATTACTACAGAAGGATTGTGAGTAAAATCCTTGTTTGTTCGGTTTCGTCAGGTTTAGGTTTGTTTCTGCTGCATTGACTGTTCTTGTATTTTAGATCATCTTCACCCAGCAGGCAATCATGAGGCCTAAACTCAAATCTTCAGTCTCGCTCGGGGCGTAAGTTCTAGCGAAACAGCTCTTACAGACTTAGTCGAGTTCTGTTGCTATGGAAACCTTGGGGAATGAGATGAAAATAGAGCTTAAACAAAAAACTGCATCTAAATGATTTACCACAGGTCATAACCGTTTCCACCACAAGATGTCAGTGTTTCTACACCTTTGTGTGATTGCTACACTGCTCGCAAAAAAACGGGATGCAGTCGAATCCGTTTAATCGGACCACATCGGGACGCGATCGTTTTGGTCCTAATAACTAGCTGCTCCAATTAAACGAATATGCAATATGTTATAAGACGGGACGTGTTACACGTATAGCGAACGTACAAACAAGAACTACTGTTGCTTGCGAACTACTGCTTACTATTAATTGACAAAAACAATTTGCAAACAATGTATACAACACAATGTATAGGTACCTAGCATGCAAAGCATAATACTGTAGAAACAAGTTCTTACTAAATTCCAGGCAACTCTTAACGAACTGCACTTGAACAAAATCAAGAAAGTGGTGGGCGTGTTCATCTCCTGCTGGTTTTGCTCTTGTCAACACAACTTTTCGGATTTCCTGACCTTTGATAAAAGCATAAATTCTCCCGGGGATCCCAAAAATCCTCCCATAAATCACTGATCTGCATCTGGCTAAGTGGCGACTTGTGGCTTCTTTTTCTTATTCGCTCTCACGTTCTTTGTTCCGATTAAGCGGAATTTTGGTCCAAATAAGCGAATAATATTACACAAATATAATAGGATTTGTTTCGGTACTTTAGGATTAGGTTTAAATAAGCGGCTGGTACCATTAACCGATGGTCCAATTAATCGGATTTGACTGTTTTTATTTTTTGTGCGCAGTATAAATAATCATAATTTATAGGCCATTTTAGGTTAAATTAATTGTTGACCTTACCTTGATCTGATAAATAAATTTAGAAGCAAGAAAAGAAAGCTTTTAATATTTAAAAGGTTTTGAATTGTGAGAAATACATTTGATTGATCCCACGCTAGAACGCCTTTTCCTCGCAGTTGAATCTTTAAATGTTTACTTCTCTCTTTTGTTGTGTTTTAAAAATGAAGGATTACACCAAACAAATTGCTGAATATCAATACACAGAACAACTTTTTCAACTTACATGTTATATTGGAGAATAAATGTTTGGTTTAATCCGCTTTATTCATGTTTATTTTTTGTGACAGAATTGGGAAAATATTATTCTCAACTCTGCAGCTTGTTTTGTGTTTTATTTTTCTGCTTCTCTGTGTGTTTCATTTTACCTGGTTGTTCAGTTTGGTGAAATACATGACAACATATCAGAATCATGACCCGTTCCTCAACCCCTGCATGCCCAGTAACCCCTGGCAGACCGATGATGCCACCTACTGGGAACTGAACATGAGAAAGTAAAATTTTTGCGTACAAAATATTTAAAATAATCTCGAATAATCACTATATATATATATTATTATATATAAATATGTCATCTCCATGTGTGTGTGTGTGTGTGCGTGCGCAGTGTTGAAATCCCCACTAAGATGCGCGTTGAACGCTGGTCCTTTAGCTTTTTCGAGCTTCTGACTGACCCCCGAGGCCGAGCAGACTTCAAACTTTTCCTAAAAAAGGAATTCAGCGGTGTGTAATACACACACTCCTCCACCAGGAATGGCTGTCACAGCTGATCTGACTGAATTCTTCTTTATTGTTTTTTTTTAACAGGGGAGAACTTGGCATTCTGGGAAGCAGCAGAGGAGATGAAGTGGGGTGCGGCATCGTCCATGTCTGAGCAAGCTGAGACCATCTTTAAGTGAGTATTAATAATCTGTAGAACACTATGATTTAAGTCTGATTGATAAGGTGTGTGTCTGTGTGTGTGTGTGTGTGTGTGTGTGTGTGTGTGTGTGTGTGTATGTGTGTGTGTGTAGGATGTTCCTGGCTCCCGGAGCCCCCCGCTGGATTAATATCGATGGTCGGACTATGGGGCTGACGGTGAAGGGATTAGAACACCCACACCGTTACGTACTGGATGCGGCTCAAACCCACATCTTCATGCTCATGAAAAAGGTGCCGAAACTTTAACCGATTAACCATCCAGTATCAGTTATGTATAATCAATTACCACCACCAGTTGTTACCAATGACCAGTAGTTTAAGAACGGTTCTGAGTTAGAGGTTCCGTGTTTGAGGAGGGTTCCATGTTTAAGTACGGTTCTGTATTTTAGTACAGTTCCGTGTTTAAGTAGAAATGCTTTGTGGTTCCTGTAGGACACGTTTTATCGGTACCTGAAGTCTCCGGTTTATAAGGACATTCAGAAGAAGGCTCTTATTCCTGCTGCTCATAACTTCAGGTACTTCAGCCTTTATATTCTGATCCTTTATTTTGAGGTTTAGTTTTTTTATGGTTTATGATAACTATATTAACATGGACTTTAGTTTGGAGTTAACTTCTGATTGTTTGAATTTGTAGTGAATCTCAGTTGGAGCAGAAGCGTAGGAATCGGATGCCTGGTCCTGATCCCATCATCCTGTGGCAGCAGGAACAAGAGGAAAAAGCTAAAGCTGCTGCTGCTGCAGGACCAGTCGATCTTAAGAAGCTGATGGCCAGCAAATTGGATCGTAAATAACTCATTAACTCTAGTCTAATTACTCTCCACAGCTGTATAGAGTTTATTATCACTATATAAACAGTGTATTCTTAACTTATTTCTGTATTAGCTGTAAACAAACTGTAGACACACCTTGTTTTAATGTCTGATCTGTACTGTAAGAAATCATATTTAAACATGATCATATATTTATATCCCTGTTCTACAAAGCATAAGAAACTCAAGCCAGAATAAATCAATAAAACTATTTAGCCATGCCAGAGAGCCAGCCTAACTTAAAGAGGGAGGGGCCAGCCGGTTCCTCCTCCTGAGTGGCTAACTGTCTGAAGCGGTTCCCTGGGCGAAAGCTGTCCTCCGAGACGGGATGGGACGAGGGAGTCACCTAAATATAACAAAAAGAAAAATATTGAATTAGTAACTATACAGCATTCAGACAAACCCTGCTTATAAACTCTAACCTTAAAGAGTGACTACGGATCACCAAAGGTGTCATATAACAATCCAAAATCTCTTGGGGGAGTTTTTTTTCTGTTTGGAATTTCTTCATTCTGAGCGCCAAACGTTTTTACTTCATTCACTCCTTAGGGGGTAAAGAAAACCAGCTCGGTTGCCACGCAAAAGCAAAGCATATATATATATATATATATACACACACCAAAGCTGTGCACATGCACACGTCACATGGTAACACCTAATAATCCTACGCTGGTTATTCGGGTTTAGGAGCAGGAAATCAGATATATTAATTACAGCTGTGCTCTACAGTTCCTCTAGTGGCCACACTAACACAGTGCACTCATTTAAAGCAAACCAAACCTCAAAACAAACATTACACCCTGTAATACCACCTGTGATGTCGTGTCGCTAAACAGAAAGCGTACAAAGCAACAAAAAAAACATGTTAATAATATTTTTTTAAACAAACTCAAGATCTAGAATTGGAGGATTTGAAGAGCGCAGACACTCACCAGCGTCCTGCTGATCTCCGTCCCTCGAGAGGACACCGACGGCACTTTGGCTTTACGGTTGGTGCTCATGCTGAGAGGTAACAAGCCGAACCTGTTGACCATACCCACATCAAGTATTTTTAAGCACGTTAGCGCTGCAGGTTTATAATGAGGCTAACTCCGTACCTGATCTGGCTGCTGGCTAACGGCAGGACGTTGTAAGGTTCCTGTGAGCTCAGGCCGCCGCTCCGTTGGCTGAACTGCTTTTCCACGCCCGTTAGTAACCCCAAGAGCACCTGGAACAACCAGAGCGTCACCCAAACACCCCTCACACATGCTAACGTTAGTAAGATACGCCGTGTTTATGTGGTGAGTACCGATGTTCGCTGGTGGATCCGGTTCAGGTTGGTGTTCAGGTGAGGGGTGAAGACATCCAGATCAAACGGATCAATCCGGTTCTCCAGAGCATCACAGATCTGCTGCGTCCTGAAACACAGCGTCACATTTAACACTCCTAGCGTCCTCTACTGATTGTTTTAGCTCATGCGATGGTTGTGGTGAGTGCTCCCCCTGCTGGCGGGATAGTTTTAAGGCGTTACCTGGGTTGCAGGTGAGTGCGTGAGTTCTTCTCCTCCAGACTCGCCGTCAGAGCAACGCTCAGGTATCGCACATCAAAAAGCAGCTGCAGCGCTCGGTTCTGAGTGATAGGGGGTGCAGCTTCCTAAACCACAAAAACCAGGAAGAAGGAAGCCTTCACAAGTGCACCTTAATTAAAATGGGACAGCCACCGAACGTCTGAGTCTTACCTTCTTCTGAGTGAGCTTATCGTACTCGGACAGCACCTGATCCAGGACGGACCTCAGCAATTCGGTCAGAGTTGCCCTCGGGACGGCGTGACCCCCCACCTTGTTCACCTCCAGACACAGGTGGAACAGCAGAGACTGAACGTACCACGAGGGCTGGGAAACCACGAAAACCGTAAAAAATAAATAGAGTGAGTCTAATGCCTTGGATCAAACACAAAATGCAAAATGTTTGGCCTTCCAAACACCCAGGGCAAGCTTTGGTCATTCCAAAAACCAATGTCTAACACCTCTGGAGAACCCATTAGACCAAAGGTAGGGCCCATATCTAAATCTTCTGTCCATGCCTAAAATCCAAGGACAATCGCTCATAAAGAAACTCAAACCCATAAGTAACCCCTCTGCGGAAACCCTAAAATAAGCCAGTGCTACGCCTCTGTAGACGTCAAATCTAAGCCTTGAGGATCAGACTAACCCTAACACGGTCCTATCACAAATCTAAGAACAAATGGCATCGTGCCCATAATATGCCCATGTATACAAAAGGCTCATCACCTGCACTGGCAATCGGATTTTGGATGTGACCGTGTTCCCTGACTCTGCCTCCTCCTGGATCTCGAGCTCCTCCCATTGTGTAGCAGTGATGAGCACCAAGCCGGGGGTGTCAGCATGGAGCAACCTTGAAAAAGTGCTCACCAGAGCCTAACACAAACACACACACACACACACACACATACACATACACATACACATTATATATATATATATATATATATATATATATACACTGAGAATGTATGTGACATCGTTATGTCAATACACTGTGTCTGTGTGTGTGTGTGTCTGTGT
>JAUZSV010431537.1:0-10265 GCA_034780495.1 Parotocinclus cesarpintoi | reverse complement strand
ATGGTCATAATGGGGTATTTTGTGTAGAATTTTGAGGAAAAAGATTAATTTAATACAATTTGGAATAAGGCTGTAACCTAACAAAATGTGGAAAAAGTAAAGCGCTGTGAATACTTTCCGGATGCACTGTATATCTGTATATACTGTTAGAATGTATCTATAAATATTGTCTTGTGGATAGAATATAGAAATTGCTAAAACCATTATTTAATTGATTGCATGTGTGATCTGATTAAAAAAAAGGTCTTGCCACAAAGTGTCGAAAAAGTACTTATCCCATTCTCCTATAAAAATCTTCACAGAGCATTTTCTAGTAGTGTACTGCTTTAAAAGACTTTGAGGGGCACATCTTTGTAACGAGAGACAAATTATCTGATAAGTACACCATTCTGACCTAGCTTTTATGAATCGTTGGTCCCGTGAGAGCATGTGAACATGATGAGCATGCTCCGGATGGCACAGACAGACCACCAGGAGAAATAATTATTTTATTCACCAACAAACACGAGCTGCTTCATCCAGACACAGGTGGCACCTTCGCTACACATCCTTGTCACTGCTCAGACCATTTCCAGGTGCTTAGCAGAAGGAAATTTGTTGTCTCAGCACCCATTGCACTTTGTGCCATTGACAGCCAGCCACTGTCGCCTTTTTGGAGTGATGTCATGAACGAGTAAGCTGGACTGTAACTGTAACTGGACTGCTAAGGACTGGAACCGTATTGTCTTTAGCTACCAGACTTGTGGCTTGGCACAGAGCATTTCAGTCCTGCCTTTGCTGTGGAGCTGCACACTTGCCAAGCTGCTGGCGTGATGGATGAGGATCTCCAGACTCAGCTACAACATCTATGGGCAAATGTGCTGCAGGATGACATACAGAACCTGTTTGATCCAATGCCATATCTAATCTTGAATCCATGCTAGAGGAAGGCTAGCAGAGTAACTAAAGCTTCATTTCACTTAGTTTTACCCCCAAAAAACATACCCTTTTACTTTAAGATTATAATCACTTACACATATCATCAAAGTTTCATTGGATTCATCAAATTCTTGGTCAGTTTTTTTGTCAATAAGTGTAAATACAAAATATAAACAGAGTGGTGATAATAAATTCAATACTGTGGTTACATAACTGGAGTAAAGTATGAAGCATTACCACTTCACATATCTTGGCCTAACCGTAGCGGTTCACCCTAAGGCTGCGGTGCTCTGGGTCAGCAGAACCGCTTCATAATTCAAACGGTGGTGAGGTGAAGGGGGATAGAAGAGCTCCATCTGGGTCTATGATCGTTCCGTATGCCCTCTATCCAGGGGAGGGAGGAATGGAATGTGACCCCTCCATCTACTAGCCTCATATGCTTTTCATTTAGTTTAAAGAAAAAAGCCCCATTCCGATTCTCTGTTCTCTCCATCTCTCGCTCCCATATACGAAAAAAGAGGTGCATTTGGCTTCAGACTCCCCACATCCCTAAGAGGAAATGAGTCAGTTTGCCAAAAACCTGCCTCCTTTCAAAGTCTATCTGTAGTAATAATGAGAAGATTTGGCGGGGAAACCAGTTCCTGAGCTACACATGTTCTCAGATCAGGAAAGAGCTCTGAGTGAGATATTCGAGTATGTAATAGAATTAAAACCTCGATTATAAACACACTTTATTTGCTTTTCCTCTCTTGTGACTAAAAGTAACACTGCCAGCTATTCTTGTTTTGCCTGCACTTCGCAAAAAAGAAACCAGGATTATCAGTCCCTCTTTTTAGTAGAAATAAAAAGTAAGTCATTAGTAAAAAACATAAGCCCAAGACCTATATTAGAGGTAATCTTAAAGTAAGGACTATCATTAGCCCATGTAGCACGAATGGCTGCCAGCAGTTAGACGCCCTAACACTGTACATATCTGTACTGCGGTGTCATTTCACACTTTAGTTAAACAAGCGCTTGCCAAAAGAGCAATAAAAGGCAAACTTTATAGCAGAACTTCACAAGACAAAGAGGTCACGAGTAGATAGGCTTCCAAAATTACTACGCTATAATGATGGTATTTCGTGGCACGTGCACGGATTAGAGGTAAAGCGTCCCGAGCCGTACTCATTGCCATGTAAGGCACTTCATTTAAGTCGAGACTCGCATCTTGGCTATGCCGCATGCTTTTCAGTCTCAATCAAAAAAGAGGTTTATCAAACACAAATACAGTTCTGTTTCAGCAGCTCCGATGACAAGCAGGCTCATGAAAATAAATAGCACATGCTGTACAAAGCACGGCAATTAAGGCACGGCTATAAACAAAAGTGTCTGGGAAAAGGTTCTGCACTTTCTCGGTGATTAGGTGTTGCAACAAGCGTAGTTTTCCTAAATGTCGTATACATTTGTTATCAAGGAACTAAGTATCCAATCAGTCTTGAAAGTGCAGGGTTTAGCGTAGCAAAAGTAGCACGTGAAAGACATTCAGGGGCATGATTACTTCATCGAGTATAACTATTTATCCCAACGAGAGTAAAGACTATATTTAAGGGTTCTTGGAAGAGAAACCAATTTAGGTAGTTAGTTTGATCTGGGTTTTACGTAGACAATGCTGCACGGGCGTAAAACAAACGACCTTTAGTCGCAAAGACTCAATCCTGTCCGAGAAGTAAATAAAAAGCAGTTCAGATCGCCGTACCTGAACAGCTGCTTCTAATTTGGAGGGAACGAAGCCTTAAGTGTTGTTCATGAGAAAATAGGCCGTTCTAGTCGGCTTTTTATTCACTTTCAAAGACGTATCACTGCCAGATCTGACTGATTGAAAAGTGAACACAATCAAATTATTGATCAGGGACGTTTGAGCCAAAGTTCACAAACTAATTATAACTATGTCTAGACATAGTCAAACAATCCAAATCTCCTTCGCATTTATTTATCCTCTGACACACACACATTTACAATATCATCATCAACTAATTCGGTCTCACAGCAAAGCAGTTTAGTATTGGGTCTCTTATTACAGCACCCACACACCATGCCCATATATGGAAAAGAGCCTTTATAAGTCTAACACCTCACACCTTTGGACATGAACTCAAAACAAGAAATATTTTTTTCTTTATCTTACTCTACACCCATAAAAAAGTGATATTGATACTGCATATTTCTGTACCATTTAGTTAAATTAATTAAACATTACATTATGCCAATTACATTAAGTGCAAAATATCCATGTCAGAGGAAAGAGAGGTCTTACAAGAGGTCCTTTCTCAGAGAAGACCACATTGGAAGTCCCACTTGGGACTGGTACCCTGCGTTTTAAAATTTAATTACAACCAGGTTTCGGCACCTCTTTCATTCTCTACATAAGGATCAGAGTGGTCATCACCCCCCCCCGTTTTTTGGAACACCTGGGATTTAAGGTTATGGCGCCATCAGAGGTAGGCATCTGCCTGCCAGAACAATCTGTTCACCGTAAAGGGCAACATCCGATCACAGAGGGTGTCTGGATTCTGAAATGTCCCAAAAGCACAAGCTCATTATATTTCAGAAGTCGATTCTCTGGAAATAGGTAATATTATAGTTTAGCAGTAAGATTTTTTTTATCATTGCTCCTGAGGGGCCGCAATACTAAATTTATTGCTTTGGGCCAAGCATCAAAACACTATAAAAAATGATACACTTATAAATAGAAAAGACATGTCCATTCCAAATTCTATAATAATGCAATCCAATAACCAGCAGTCTTTCCAATTCTAAATATGTACAGCTATCAAAATGATTGCTTGTCATTATTTAGTCTTATCCACACCACTAAAATGACAGTAACAGAACGTACACTGACACATTTTTGTTTAATTACCATGTTAACTGCAACACACATTGAATTGTTAATGTTTTAATAAACTGCACTTTCATAGCCTTGTTGTTTACATTTAATGTACAAGTATACGTTGTTTAACAACCGCATTACATTTTGTGAAAAAGGTAGTTGATCAAAAGGGTCATTGACCTGACGTTATCATAGTCACATCATCATGTTACGCTGCTGTAATGTAGCATAAAAAAAATTAGGGGATATTTCAAAATTAAATATCCCATAATTACATTTTTGTAAGCAGTGTGTAATGCATAAGATGGAATATAAACATAATTAAGCTTACCTTGCTGGCTGCACACAACCAGAAGGGAATGAGTCTATTTCAAGAAACTCCAATTTACCAATCAGGCAATGCAATAATTACCTTTTAGACACTTTAAACGTTGAAGCACAAATTGAGTACGTTTCCATTTCATGCCTCTTCTTGTTTAAAAAAAATTAAACACATACTGTAAAAAAAAACATACTGTAATGTTGTACCTATTTATGTAAGTGGTTAAGACGAAGTAATCAATACATGTATACCTGTAGTAAACTGTGGGACTGTGGTGGCCTAGTGGTTAAGGTACTGCATGTTTGAAATCTAGAATCTAGAATCCAGATCAGACAAATCAGACATACAGATTATTTCAGATAACCCACAATATGTACTGAAATCAGAAAAAGCAGGTTGAAAAGTCAAACAGAAAAAAGTGTAGTTACATCTCAGTTCTACACTTATGGAAGGAAACACTTAAGCTTTCGTCCTGTGTTCTCTTCTGTAAATACAGAACTATTATACTGAAATTTCAATTCAAACTGCCAAAAGTATCCTGCTGCTTTGTAATCAAACACAGAAGATGAGAAAAAGGGTTGAGTTCAGTTTTTGATTAACAGAAGCTTTTCTGAAATTTTCTCTCTGTTCCTCATGTTTCCATTGCTGAGACGACATCAAATGACACCTTCAGCAAAAAGAAAACAAGCAATCAGCTTAGAATAATCACCCATGGTTCTGAAATGATAGGAAACATGTGGTGCACATCTAGGCACCCTGTATTAGCTTCCTAAAATGACTGCCAACAGTTTAATGAACTTTTGATGAGTGACAGGGGCTGCCTCAGACAAGCATCACATGCATCTCATGGCTTCCGAACTGACCAAACCCAAAGGATGAGGGTTGTATCAGCTCTGGTGGCAAAGGTGCCAAACTGAACAAAACAAACGCTCAAATTCAGTCTTGCTTAAGGAGAGATACATACAGTGTGATGCCAAACTCATTGTACACTGCTCACCAAAATGAGAGGATAGGGGATTTCAAAATGTAATATTCCCTAATGAAATATCCCTTGATTTGATTAGTGTACATGTTCTGTTCTTATACAGGAACTGGGCCAGTTTGAGAGGAACTGACAAGACAAGAAGATAACCTGTGTAGAAGAGCTGCTAATTAGGAATGGGATCTTAAACATTTCAGATTGAGGCTCCAAAGTTAGTGGTGAGCAGGAAAGCTGAAGTGCTTAATCAAGCATGCAGTGATGGCAAAAGCAGGACAAGCATTGTAAATCCCATGGCCCCTGTAAATCACATAGCTACAGCATTTCATGTAGACAGGGCTGTGGTAAATATCATTGGACTGCCACTCAGAGTTTCATTTTTCACACTACAAACTAACGCAAAGGTCTTACACACTTAATATTTATAACCTGCAGAGTTTTGGCTAAGGTGGCTTTGCAAGCTATGCTATCCAGATGCTACACTCAGGAATTAGCATTTAAAGAGTCGATCATACATTGTTTTTCTTAGAAGGAACAATCAAAGGAAACACTTTCATACACATTCTATGAACTATGGAACGGGAGTGTTATGCGACTTACACGATACTAATACTAAGTAATGGTAGCAATATCTTTCTAAAGAACACTTAACTAAAATGAAGCCATAAGAAAACTACTGATGTCAATGATTTAAAGTCCTTGGCATGGCTGACATTTCTTATGATGCGATACATCTTTTAGTTGAGACGGTATGGAAGATGCACAAAAAAACAGCGCATTTTACATTTACTTTGATTTTTATTGAAACTCAGACACTTTTAAACCAAGTTATTTCTTTTTTTTGTCAACTTCATTTAACGTGTTAATAAACATCCATTCTTGCATTTCAGGGCTGCAACATGTTCCAAAAACGTAGTGGAAATAATGATGTGATTTCAAACAGGTAATGTCAATGTGATTATAATGTAATATATTAATTCGGTACAAAAGTAGTATCCATGGAGGAAAGGTGGGAAGACGGATCTCCAGTTTGTCAACAAATGCATGTGAATATTATTGAAATATTCAAAAACAGTTTTCCTCAAAGAAAGACTGGAAAGGATCCAAGAGGCCTCCAAAACCAGAGAAGTTGGCGTTGCTGCTGGACATAAAGGCTTCAGTAACGTTTCAAGTGGCACCTGTGAATGTAACTCAGTGTTTTACAAAGTTTGCCAACGCCATCCCTTGGACATGTAGCATTCTACAGCCTACTTTATTAGTGAGCGATAGTCAGCTAGTCCAATTAACCATTTTATTAATTTATTTAAAAAATATTTTGACCTGCATTCATTTCTAAGCAGTATTTGCTATAACCAACAAAACTATGTAAGCCCTATAAAGTATCTGCCCTCGTTTTACTTACCGGTATATGCCAAATTATTCTTTATTCAATATTAGCACATAGATTAATTATTTTTTTTAATTAAAATGTTCATATTTCCACTATTAGAAATGGCAAACAGTGTCTGTAACAAAAAGTACCAAAACGTTAATGGTGTCAAACAAGTGACCTCTTTTTCAGCTCTATTATTTAGTTCTCACTTGGCGTAATCCTGGGTGTGTCCGTGCTAACGCATGCCCCCCTGCATGCACAACCCTTATACCAATACTCGTTTATGGGTCTCCATAGGTTTGGGGCTGGCGAAATTGAATGTTGCACCACACAAACACCCATTTCTTTTTATTTAATGTGGGTAATTTGACGATGCCTCAGGGAACAACAGAGTTTCTCCATTTTCAGTTATATATGGCTTATGTCTGCACATTACACCGTTCATGAATTTTTATACAATTAAATCATTCAAGGTTTAACAGTTTAAACATCTTCTACAAGCCAATCACTCCACAAGTTCATATGCAACCTTCCACACAGCCTTGGCTTGTCAGTCCTAGATGCGGACCGCATCTCTAAGTAAGCAGTGCTAAACTGACCTGGGTCTGCATGTGTGCTGAGTATTGATTCAACACTGCTAATGGACATTGATCATCCATTAAAGTCCTTTGTTTCTTTTGACCAAGGTTCAATATTAATTTGGGTTAGTGACAAAAAGCAAGTGGCTTGTTGTCTCAGAGGTCTTTGTGCAAGGCCAATACTGCAAATGTCCAGTAATCGACACATCCTGGCTTAGTCTGTCACTTTTTGATCTAGATAACCATTTTATGTGCAAAGCCCCCACCTACAGATTTTTTTCAGCTCCCCCTGCTTTTCTGACTTTCTCGCCCAGTGGGCTCAGGTGGCTCATTTATAATTCATCATATTTTATGGATAAATAATCTCAGATTTATCTACTCTATATATACACCATATTCCCTATTACCTTTCTACATATTTCATTATCTTACTATTCCTGTCCTTCTCAGGTAATAGTCCTCTGCTTCCAAATGTCACCTTTCCGTAATAATAATTAGACCGCAATAAAAAGATCTGTTCTTCATATATTTCCTGGACCATGAAAGCATATGAATCATCTGTTTCATTTAGAGTTCCCACACCTTCCTTATTTCTGTGTAATTATATCTGGAGTTGTGGGCACAGTTCCTCTCAACACTCTTCCATCCTGTTACGTAGGATTCCAGAAGTGTTGGAGGCAGCAGGCCCTTGATTGCAGTCCCAAAGTAAGGCTGAAACCACCCAGCTTTTTTATCAAGTCTATCAGTCACTGGGTACTGAGCTTCAGATGCGATTTGAGGTTCTTCTGAAGTGTGCTCTCTGAAGGAGAACGCTAATTAAAAGAGTAGAGGTCAGGAGAGATCAGGCCACTGACCAACGACAGAGTGAGAAAAACAGACAAAAAGAGGAGAGACTTCCAGTTTGACAGAAGTTCACATAGAGAGCAGAATAAAAATAGTTTTTAGCATGAACCCAGGCATAATGAGCAATGACTGACCAGAGAGCACCATTAAGCCATACTGTTGCCTCATTGAGTCCTAGTCTTTAATGTGGCCATGTAAAGCATGTAAACATGCTTATTAAGTCCAAAAACCACAACATGTATTGTACCGGTGATCTCATGATTGGTAATTCTAGGCTCATTATATCTCAAAAGTCAAAAATCAGCCATTGCAAACATTGCTTGTACCCTTTAAGCTTCACTCGTACCATAAAAAAGCACATAAAATCACACCATGTTCTCAAATTTCCAATTATTTCAAACTGGTGCTAAATAGATAAACAGCATTACAGTGAGATCATCAACTAAACTGGACCACAAAACTCTTTCTCTACAACCCCCTACTAACATCATCTGGCTTACCCAGAACATGCAGGACAGGCAGACCCATGTGCGAGAACGGCCAGGCATTGCGGGTGGCATGCTGAGGGACACAGAAGGCATCATCAAACCACGTCAATAAGAAGCAGGTCCAGACAGTTCCACTGGAACAGCACAAACTTCTAGACTGTTTCGATTCCTAGATTATTCCACCGGACCAGTCCAAATATCCAGATTATCCCACTGGACTAGACAAGATGTCCAGATTATTCCACCGGACCAAGTGCAGAATTCCAGACTAGTCCACACACTGCTGCAGTTGGGAACCACAAATCCATGACACGCCTTGGAGAGCTCAGTTCATGTGCTGCTCTCAACCTCCGTCTCTTCTTTCATCCCTCAGAGTCTCACTTTCTTATTCAATCTGAGAGCCTTCCTCTTTTCCTCCCTCCCTCACTCAGTTTCTCTTACTCTCTTACTCCCTTCAGTGAAACTCACAAAGCTTTTTGGGGTCATGCAACTCAGCTCCACAGGAGTAAGGGGGAGGTGGCTGCACGGCCCTTTATTTATCCCTCCCCTCCCCAAAATCCCCCTTAGCCCCTCCTCAAACCTCTCTTTCTCTGTCTTGCTTTCTTTCGCACTCATCTCTTCATTCTTACCTTCATTCACCAATTCGACTCCCTGCCTCTGCCTTTTACCTTTACAGATCAGGGCGGTCCTCTAAACAGCTTTGTCCTAATGTCACTTTAAGTTTGCATTTTCCTCATCACCATTGCCCCTATTTCTCTGCCCTCATGTTGCATGCCTCGCTCTACTCTCAACATTTGCAACATCCTCTAGAGACCCGGCTTCATCTTCAGACAGAATGGAGTGTTTCTTAGGGTTCTAGCCCCTCACCCCCACCCATCAAAGACCCATCCAGACTCCAGCAGCAAACAGAGACTAGAAAAGAGCTGTAAAAGAGAATGACTTCATTAGTCTCTTCATCCATCAACCTTAAACTGGGTGACTAGAGATGATGTGTTCTCATAGTCACTCTTTCTCCTTAATGCTACGGTACTTCCTTCTCTACATCCCAATGCCCTTTAATTCATTTCATTCGTCTTAGAGTGCATTCAGTAACTAAGACTTACTCCGGGTTGCTCCCTCTGGACAAGATGCAGAATTCTTAGCAAAAACATTTTAGTCTAGGCTTTTTAGATCATTTGAAGCATTCACTGGATGGGTGGATGAAATGCCAGTCAATAACAGGGACTGCAGGGGTCATTGCTGCAGTGCTGAGGGACGACTGGCCTCTCCTCCCTTAGACAAAGGCAATTATGTCCTTATATGACCCCCAACCTGGCACGAAGGCACCATTTAGACTCCAATTTGGTCACAGCACCATGTCTTTATTATGTTGTGATCAGTGATCTGGGGTCACAGGAACTGAGGAGGGACCTCATGACTGACCTCCACAACAGCCAGCCTCTCCAAGCAACACTGTGTATAAGGCCTTAGGGGTCAGAAGCCTGGCCTAAAATTCACAAGGTCCAGGCAAGCATGTACCCTGGACTTAATTTGCCACTGAGAACTCGGAAGGGGTTGCTGTTGCAGCACAGGATGCTTTTCCATCCACCTTCAGACATAGCCACTTACGTGTCTGTTTGATGCCAGGCCTAGCAAGAAGGCACTGTCCAGATTGAAAGCCAAAGCAAGCACACATCATTTTATATAATGCTAATACAAATTATGTCTAACGTTTGACTAGAATGGGTTTGTAAATTGCCAAGGCCAATGATGATATTTAGGTGTGAAGGGGTTCCAATGGCCAGTGTATTGTGTAATACAAATAACATTATATATATATATATATATATATATATATATATAAAAATTTATGAACAAAAGGGAATATGGTATATCTGAATACCCCAGTAAATAATG
>JAUZSV010431536.1:0-17877 GCA_034780495.1 Parotocinclus cesarpintoi | reverse complement strand
ATAAAAATCATTAGGGAATGACTCATTTCATTTCAGAAACAAACAACTTTTGAAAATTTGTTGACCAGTGTAATCAACTAAAGCACTTCCTCACATGGGCTGATGTTAATTTTCATTACCATGGAGTCACCATCAGAAGAGTAGAGAAAAACAATGGCACTGCTCTCCAAAAAGAACAGCAGTACTAAGGATCATGTGGATCACTGGCATGTACATGGACCAAACTTCTTTAACAAAAACACTGCATTTCAGTACAAAACCCTATCATTCTTTTTGCCTGTTTTGTTGCAACTGGGTTAGGATGGCATTAGGTTATTGATAGAACAATGATGATTAATTTTGAAGACATTGACTCTAAGCAAACTAAAATAGCACAACTGGTAGAATCATAACCTTGCAATGACACAGACAATCTATCATAAACAGTATCTTACTAAACTCCTGGTGGTCATGCCATGTACTTTTGTTCAACAAATAAATTGTTCTACCTGGGTTAGCCATCAGTGGTCAATTAATTTATCTGAAAAATTAGTATTGGCATCTCTGGTGGCAGTCAAATGCATTTAGGGTTTACAGATGTAGAAAAAAAAACATGTAGGGGCATGTAAAAGAGAGATGCCCTAAAAAATTAAATGACAGACCCTCTAGATTCATTTGATGGAAATTCAGAGCAACCTATCATTTTTTGACTAACCTGAAGTTAAAAAAAAGCTTACATTATTTCTAATAAGTAAAAAAAAATTGGAATGTTTTCACTCAACAGCACCTCATCATGATTCCAGGTAGTGTTAGTGGTGGACAGTTCCAGGATTATGAGTTTGACCTGTCTGTGCTGAGCTGGGAATAGGTGTCTGTGTGGCACCTCCAACTACCCCACAAGACAAAACAGTAGGTAGTCTGACTGCTCTGGATTTGGCATGGGGTAAGTAAGTGTGAGGGCAGTTAGTTTCTCAAATGCTTCTCTGAACTGTTGCAGTGATTTCTTCTACCTAATCCATTTGACAGTACTGCATAAATAAACCTTCTGTCTAGAATCAGCTGTTACTTAACCAGCTGGGGGAGATCACCGGCATCCAGGACCTTCAGGTTCTCCAGAGGACGCTTAATGTAGGTTAAAACCTGCACACATACACATCATACATATAAACAGTAATGTGAGTCAGATTTTAAAACCAGACTGTTTGTAAATATGGAAATGACACCTTGCTTCTGCTGCTAGAGCTGCTCGAATGAACTGTAGGGCATAAAAATAACTTTGATTATATACCTCTGTGGTTTAAAATTCAGCCTGTTAAGACAAACTGCTGAACCTGTGGTGTTACACCACTAAAGATCAACCAGCTTTGAGATGGAAAAGAACGGGTTTTGTATTATGTCAAATTTAGAGATTTTTTTATGAATGTTTTATACTTTTCAATACTTGTTATAAATGGTGTTTTATTTGTGTTTTACTCATTTAGAAATTCAAATCAATGTAAGGTATTTAAATCTGCTTTATATCACCAAATGCTGCATATGGTTTGAGGGTAAAGTGTTTTCCTGTCAAACAGCATTTGTGCTAATAGAGAAAACAAGCAGGCTTTTAACCTAAAATACTTAAACTCAGTTTAATAAATAGCATATACACTACTCACAAAAAGTTTGAAATATTTTATTATGGGTTATTTCAATATGAAATATCTTATGTTTTTGTAAGTATTATAGATGAATGCAAATGTATTATTTATGTTTTTCGCATTGCTAAATTTACTAGGTAATTGAGCCTGCAAAATTGAGGGATAAGTTTGGCAACAAATTCTAAAAAGTCCGAGATGGGACACATTTCCAACAGACGGTTGTAATGCTATATGTCAAAATGTGTAAATAAACACATAAGGTAATGAATGAGATGCAATGACTTTAAGACAAATATTTGACTTAAAATAAATATGATCATAGATTATGAATGGTTTTTTTTTATTTTAATCAATTGAAATATTTAGTATTTAAAGAGCATTAAGGTTTCATTATTATCTTATGTCAAAAACCTGCTTACTTTGGAAAAGAAAAAAAAAACAGAAAATATAAAATTATTATACTCTGTCATTCATTTTTCATTCAAAACCACTTTCTCACTACCAAGTCATATTTATATTTGATTTATGGAAACAAATTCCTGCTTGTTATTTTCCACCTTGAGTCATTTGGACAACACAATGGTAACACAATTAACTTATTTCGAGTGCAGGAAAGCAAGGGTGACATCAGCCATGCGGTCAGTCTCCTCACCACACAGACTTCAGAGAGAGAACAAATACATGAGGAGTCTTCTATAACACAACCTCACAGAGATGCTACTACCATATCCAGTAAGTTCACAACAGTACTTTTATTATTGAAATAATTCTGTGTAAACATCCATCCATCCATCCATCCATTTATTATCGTCCGCTTAATCCACAAGGGGTGGCAGGCAGGAACAACTCCAGACGGGGCGCCAATCCATCGTAGGGCACACACACACTAAGAGCCACCCTAGAGACACCAATCAAACTAACACGCATGTCTTTGGACTGTGGGAGGAAACCAAATTTTTGGGTTATTTTCTTAACCTTCTGATTGTCACGCTCATATGGATGCGTTGGCAAGTGTGGGCTAAATGCTGTTTGACTGTTGCTGTTCTGGGTGCCTTCTTTTTATTCTCTGAAGAGAGCCTTGAAAACTCAACATACTCCAAACTGAAAAGTTTGTTCTTTAAATTACGTATTAAATTAGTTGAAGCATTTTAATGTGCTTCTCCTGCGAGGTATTTTTTGTTGCATGTGTTGCAGGATGCAAACTTTACATAACTCTCACAGACCGTGTAAAAGTTTGGCAGGCATGTTTGTTTATTATTTGCTGCTGCACGCCTGCTCAGTTTAATGGAAAGGGGTCGGGGACACAACACTACACACAGTGCCTGGGCTGCAAAGTACAGGTTAATATCACCATGTATTTTTTTCATGTACTGTTGTTCATCTATAGACCAAGCTGAACATGAGCTGCAGGCTGCCATTGAGCTCAGTCTGCAGGAGTCTCAGCAGGTCCAGGCTGAGCAAAGAGAACTTCATAGGTATCCAGCATCCCCTTATAAAGATATAATCCACCTACTTATAGAATGTACACTAAAAGAGCAAACTTTAACAAACGTGTATTGATTTTGTCCTACATAGGGCTCTGGAGGCCAGTGCAGAGGAAAGCGCTTTGAAAATGAAAAGAAAGAGGAATGAGGCTTCTGGAGAGAGCTGTAATCCTGCAGACTGGGTCAGGCAGGAGGGTTGGCCCGTGGGCATTCGCAACGTGGGGAACACTTGCTGGTTCAGCGCTGTCATCCAGGTGAGCTTCTATCACTCCTAACATCTGGATTAGGGAGTGTGGCTGAGCAGAAAGAGAGGATGAGATCTGTAAGATCACACTTTTTAGACTTCCAAATTGACAGCACAGTCAAACTAAGCCCATTCTATGTACTCACACAGTGCCCAACTTTCCAGAAGGCACTTCAAAGGCACAAACCTAGGACCTCTGCAGTAGTGGGCAAGTGTATTAGTTGACACTTTCGTGTCGGCATTGCCATTGAACCGGCGGACACACGTGCTTTCACTTGTAAACACTCGGGGGTAGACTAGCAAGCCCACGCTTTTATTTTCACACACACAATGCAAATTAGCTAGATTTGAGGAGAAGGGCGACTAATTTGCGATACAGAGAAACCTGGAATGGAACGGAGTGGCTATTCTAATCACAATGCACTGTACATGTATTATTTTTGATTTATGTCAAAAATCCCGGACGATTTTAAAATTCCCCCCCGAACATTTTTTAGGTCTCAAAAGTAGGACATGTCCGGGAAAAAGATTACGTCTGGTCACCCTAGCCCACGTCATTATTAGCTTACAGGTTTCTCCTCATTTTTCATATGACTGATATGGAGTCACTAAAATAGGGAGTTGTAGAAAGCCAGGCACTAACACAGCAAAACAGAGTTAGATGCTAACAAAATAAGGCATGCTAGACACAAATCTAGATGCTAATGCAAGTGCTAGAAGCTAATATAAGGAGGAACGGAGCTAGACTTTAACAAAGGAAAACACAGATTCCAACACAGGAATACTTAGTATTAGATTTAAACACAGGATGAGACACAGGTCTATACACTTATGCAGGAAGAGGCTACAACAGGGAGGCACAGAGCTCATAGAGCTTACAGAGACACACGCACACTGTGGAAAGAGAAAAGGGTCAGTAGGAAGCCATGTAGGATGATATATCATCCGGGTTGCTCCTGGCACACATCATCGTGACAGCATTATTATGCTAATATTTTAATATATTTATTTATTTATTATTTTATTTTTGGTTTATTTAATACAATTAATTTTCTCGGTGGGAAGGCTCAGTAGGTAGCACCACTGCTTCACAGCAAGAAGGTCCCGGGTTCAATTCCAGGGTGGAGCAGCCTGGGTCCTTTCTGTTGGAGTCTGCATGTCCTCCCCGTGTCTGCGTGGGTTTACCCCAGATACGCTGGTTTTCTGCCACAGTCCAAAGGCATGCGTGTTAGGTTAATTAGTGTCTCTAAAGTGGCCCTTAGTGTATGACTATGTGCATGTCTGTGTGTGTGTGTGTGCGCTACGATGGATTGACGTCCCATCTAGGGTTGTTCTTGCCCTTGCGCCCAAAGTTGCTGGGTGGGCACTGGCTGGCTTGTGACCCTGTATGGATAAAGTGGAAGATAATGACTGAATGAATGCCTATGTCCTAAAAAAAGGCAGTAGTAATTTAGAAAGCATATAATATGGATAATATGGCCTTAACATAATATGACATTAACGAAGGAAAGATTATGTGTAAAAGGTGCTACTACATCAGAACCAAGTTTCTAATCAAAGTAATTAAGAACAGGGATTAGAGCCTCATTATGTTGTATGTCCAGGTCAAAGGTTTGGTTATTCCCTCTGCATAAATAGCATTTGGATGCAAACTAATCCTTATTGACCCTTAAGAGAAAGAGGGTTAGAGAAGGGAGGATTCTATTCTTCTCCACCCTGTTAATCTGAACTTTAATACAAGTAAGACGTTAGTCAGTAGAATGAGCACCAATGAGAATAATAGGCCTATTGATTTCCTCTGTGCCCCGGTGTGCCTCTTCTTGACTTCTTTTGCTTGCTGTAGCATAAATCTGGATCACAATACAAACCCAATGCAAATCAGAGCCAGCGTTAAACATTCAGGTCAGAAGGGAGGGATTGGTTTAATGTAACTAACGCTGGTGACTTGCAGAGAAAGGACTGCAAACAATGTGAACACTGTCAGACTCTATTTTAGGTAAGACTAACAGAGCCTCTAACTTTGTGCCATGCGGCCGAGGGGTTCTCCAAAAGCATAAACGTACATGAGGAGATGATTTCCTGGAGATAATTTAAAGTGGAAGTGTGTGGGTGTAGCTCTACAGAAGAAGGGAGAAATATATTGTTCTATACATGACTGTATGCTATGTATTAGCTCATTAGCAAAGCTTTGTGTTTTAGATGAGTTACATTAAGTATAACCAGTATTTATTTCTCTGTCATCTCATAGGACAAATGAATAAATTCATGGCCCAGATAAAGCCTTGCGTAATATGAATCTTTAAATATAACAATTGCGCTACAATATTGTTTTTTCTCTTAATTGCAACATATTTTTAGTTCATCTAGACAAATATTATGATCTACAAGGGCAAAGATCGACACAGATTAAATATAAAACACAAAAAGTTTAAACTTGTGTCAGTAAAATGTCAAATGTTATTATGTGGCCACATGAAAGTATGAGTTTTTACAAAAGCTTGGAATAAAAGTAGTAACAAAACAGGTGTAGAACAGGTTTTAAATTGGCCTATTTTTAAGTAGCCATTTTATATAAAGGTTGAATCAAATAATTAATGAACTGAAAGCTCTGAGAGGTGTCAGCTCCAAACATATTAACGTCAAAAGATGAGTAAAAGGATAAACCTTTAACCTCACCTTTACTTAAAGTACATTTATTTTAAATCAATAAATAAACAAACATTTCTAATAAGATTTAGCCATCCTTATCACCATGGTCGGTGTTAGTTTACGCCTTCTCTTTAAAGCAGGTTTAAAGGTTAATTACAGTGCTGTTTTTTTTTCTTAAATACTGAAACAGATATGTGCAATTACAGTTGTTTAGCCATTTAACTGTCATTGCTCGAATTGTGTATGTTAACAAAGACCCCACTTACACTTGGTCTGCATATGTTTTGAATCTGAATTTTCTATTAACATTTAAACCCAATGCATTTACATGTAGTCACTAGTCAAATGTGTCTCCAGTCAGTCTCGATTTCAGTATCTTGTGTATTATATAAAACAGTTCATAGTGCTGGACCACACACTTTTTGTTTAGTTTACATTTTTTACTTGGACAAGAAAGTGATCTCTATATATTTGTTTGAACTAGGAGAAAGTAGAGAACACCGGGAGTTAGTGCTTAGAAGCAGATGGCTGTTAAACAAGATTAACACAGTGACACTGACTTTACTTTGCTTTGCCCCATAAAATAACAGTGTTTAAAAGGAAATTTTATATTTGATTGCTGAGCAGAACTACAGGATTTGTCATGAAACTTTACTACAGGTACTACAGTTCCCATACTGCCCCTGCATCTTTTCAAAAGCTTGTGCGGAATTACATGTTCATTCCATTTCATTTTTCACATCGACTAATGGACGTCTGCAAATATTTAAAACTATATGGTGCTTCTAAAGTAATGATGTTTTAGTTAAAAACTATTACAACTAACAGTACATACTGGACTAAAGCAATGGCATTTGTTAAACTAACTACAGCAGGAGTTACGTTAGTGTAAACAAAATGAATGCAATTAATAACAATTTCTTACTATTTAATTTGTTCTTCACTTCTCATCCCTTAACACACATATGTGTTAAATCACTTAATCTATTTAGATTTGAATAGGCTTATTTATTTATGCACTAACACGCCCCTATGACAGATTGGGTAGTAGAGGGCTACAGCGATGCCCCTCTATGGTCTGTGTGAGCCCCAGTACACCAAGCAGTATATGGTGACACTGGGTGACACTAATTGTTGCTATAACAAGCTACAATGTACGGATCAATTTGGGAGTTCAAAATGTTGAATTTTCGTCTTTTTACAAAACATTATCCCAACAGCCTTTGACTTGTTCAGTGCACTGTTTTTATTCAAAGTTTTTACCATGAACATTAACATTAGATAGTGTGAGAGAGGTCTTTAGTTGCTTAGAAGTTATCCGGAGCTCCTTTGCGATCATTGTTGGTCAATAGAGTCACAGTGGTCTTGAAATTCTTTCATTTGTACACAATTTGTCTGGCTGTATATTAAAAAATCTTTAGGGACTGTTTTTAACCTTTTCAGCCTGATTAGCATCAAATAACTCTTTTTCTGATGTCCTCTGAAATCTTCCTTGTTTCTGTAATGATACGCTTCCAGAACCCTTACTTGTGTTGTGAAGATAGAGAGCTATGTTCTTTAAATACACTAAAAAAATATTTCAAACATTAACTGCTAGTCATTTGTTTAATTTGGTTCTCTTGACCTACTTTTAGGACTTGTGTGTAAATATGAAAGTGATTTCAGTCCTATACGCATAACAGGATAACAAAAATCTAAAGGGTTCACAAACTTTCAAACACCACTGTCTTGGCTTCTAGACTTAAGCAGGCAATGTTAGATCAGACAGTATCATGACAAAACCAGTGTTGGTTGGAGAGGAGCCACAGGCTTATCCGATTATAGCTCTCACCTCAAGCAACCTGCTCCTCGCCTTCGTTTTTTAGTGGGCCATTGTTGGACAACATTAAATCAGGTAGACAACCGAGACAATTTCATTATGTGTTTAGATGAAGGTGGCAGACAAGTGTGAGAGAAGTAGATGAGATTTACTTGCTGCAATGCAAATGAGGGCTGATGCTGGGGGTGAGGCAGTGGGGGGGGGGGGCAGAAAACTGATTGGAAATATGGCAGGCAAAATGAATTCTCTAGAATTTGGAAGGATAAAAAGAAATATAGTGTGGCATTGTCATATGTGAATGCTGAAATACTGTTATGGAACATGAAGCTGAAGAAATGGCTAAATATATTACATATGTTCAAAACATTTAGAAGGAAAGTGGAATTGAGCTTCATTGTTTAATGATTAAGGCTAATAGTAAGCTTAAGTTAACTAAAAAACAGTACAGGCACAAGTAAAACATGCACAGTCCACACAGGCAATAGGCTGCCCAGTACTCAAACTCAAGTTACTGGATCTATGTTAGTGACAACACTAACCACTGTGTCACCATGTCATATTAGTATTGTTATTCCTGCACTTAGGTCTAGTCCCGGTACATCCCACTGGCCAAGCGATCATCTTACACAGTAAGAACTGACTGTGCCTGATAAGAGGGGAGACCAATCAGGGACTGTCCCTCAGTGCTGCAACAGCAACCCCTACTGGTTGTTATAAATAAAAATTATTATTCATGATGGACTAGTGTCACATTAATGTATAATAAAACATATCTAATGCTGTTCCTGTTACCCTATGTGTCTTAAGGCATTTTAGCAAATGCCTGGATACTCTACGTTCAGGAAAGAAGTAGGCCCTATATTCTAACTGTAATTTTAAAATCCTCACTATTAGAGGACTTACTGTAGTCTGGTCTCTCTATTAAAACCTCTTTCCTAAAAGAAAATGCTCCGGCATAATGAGCATGTCCTGCATGGATTATTGGAGGAGTAACCTTGGTCCCCTTTGTGTTTTAATACAATTTCCTTAAATTGCTCTTTGATTTTATGACTCAGGCTAGACACACTCACATGTGGAGAGGGCCATGCAAATGGCTGTTTCTTATTCAGGCCCCCTGCCTGCAGAAACTCACAGCCCAGCAGGCAAGGGGGAGACACATGCAAAGACAGACAGACACACGCGCGCACACACACACACATAAAATATGGTCTTTCTTGCATTCTGGGACACTACCATTGGCACAATATTAGCTAATTAATGCTAAACATAACCTTAAGTTGCAGTTGTGTAAAAAAAGACAATTTTCCATTTAGGGTCCGGTAAAATGTGTCAGATTGTTCTAGCAATATGGGGACATTTGGTCTCCATATATAAATTGACACCATCCCCACACATACATGCACACAAACACACACACTTGTCTTAATATCCTTGTCAGGATTTTTCTACTGACATAATGATTGCTGGAGCAAATGAATACCACCTAACCTTAACCTCAGTAACCTCTTCTGGAGGTTCTTTTATTGATTTTATTGATTTTAAAGATTTTTCTGTATAAAAAGCAAATTTCCACATGGGCACCAGAAAAATGTCCCAACAAGGTAAACTTTGTAAGACCTTTTTACCACACAAAGATATATAAACAAGACTCTCTCTCTCTCTCTCTCACACACACACACACACACACACACACACACACAAAGGGTATTTCCACTGTAATGCAATCTACCGTGCATGCACTGTAGTTATACGACATATATCTATACTATACAATATACTGCACAAAAAAACATTATTTTAGGTTTTTTTGTAAAACATAAAATGTGTACCAGTTAGTGTGTTCCTATCATCATGGGGATAATTGGTCCACATAAAGCTGTTAAAACATATTTTGTTGTACTTATTGCATGAGCCTTTCTACTACTTAGCATTTTCATTTGTAAAAGTACAATGTATTCCTATTATCACAGACATGCAGTAATTGATCCCTATAAACTAAGCAATACATGCCCACACACAGCATACTGATTTACTCAGTTAATTGTACAGCAGTATTCACAGTTTGTTTCATCTCACTCTCTGTCTCTAACTCCTTTCCCTCTTCATATTTTGATCATACAGACCCTTGGCTGCCCCCTAGGGTCACCATAATTGGACCCTAATTTCCTGATAGTCTGTGTTGCTTTAATTGACTCAGTTCTGAAAATGTAATGAGAGACCTTCAAATGGGAACCAAATGCTCTTGGCTGAAAAGTCCTGACCACTTGATAAGATCTGTACACTTGGAACAACAGAAGCCAAGTGATGTTAGCACTAGATGCAACTATATTTTTGCATGAACTTGTGTTTTGGTAACACAGAAAAAAGGATGTTACTTAGTAAGCCATTTCCTCGTAAGGACTCTTATTGTGTGGAGACAATTATAAGACTATTATAAGGCTATTCCTAGCTAATTATTTCAGACTGAAGGTTCACTGTAACTTTTGTTGTATTTTGTAAAGTATGAAATGTTTAAACAAGATCATCTGTTCCTAAACAGCCCGTTAGAACAGAGCATGTGATTACTCTTTGTTTTGGATATAGTCATGCCATTCCTGATTTTACTGATAACATGCCAATTCAGTTTGTTTTGGCTGCATTTAAAGCACCTCCAATCTGGCTACAATAGGTCATCCCCTCCAGCCAGTAGTTTTGTCTTTCCAAAATTAGCATATGATGAAAAGACCTTAACGAGCAGAGTGCTTATCTAAGGAAATAAAATAATCTGATTCCAAAATCAAATAATTTTAGAGCAGCTTTAAAAAAAAGAATTGACCTGCTGGTCTGTCCAACATATGGGTGACTTTCTGTTGATTCAGTCTGGAAAAGCAACAAAGAAGTTAAAATGCTGTATTATATTGAACTGACTCTGATGGATGAGCAGTGTATTAACTCCAAAACGGTCTAACATTTCATTGTTTGAACTAGGTTTTATTTCAGGGTAGGCTCAAGGAAAATATATGACAGCACAAGATATAAATGTTGCACTAAGTGAAGAAATGAAGAAAACCGTTTAATATTTTGCATTCTACATTCTAAACTAAATCCCTTTGCAATTCTTCCCAAGAACCAAAAGAACAAACTTGATCCTGGGTATTTCTGTTTGTTTTATGGCAGTCTTTGTACACTGTCCGGGATGCTTTAGGAGATATTTTGTTTAAACACATTGCACTGTATAATTGAACCGCAGTACTGCAATTCAGAGCGTCACTTTTCACTTTTTGTACAACTGGTGTTGACACCATCTTCAAGGCTTACCATTTCTAATTAGCTTCCAAGATCCAAAGTATGGCTTTCTTAATGATATACTTAACAGCATATACCTCATTGTACACAACATAGTATGCTGTATGTGATTTGAATGCTACACAGTCTTCTAATTATCAATTATGGTTACACTCGGCTGCATCAGAATTAACCCGGTCGTAGTGTGTTTTCTCATTTACTGCCTTGATTACTTATTCTTACATAATCACATCCAAAACTGTCACTGCCTCTGGTGTTTTGGGCATTTCGCATAAATAGGATTAATTGTAGCCATATTTAAGCCACAAAAAGTAATCTTTATTGTATTTTTTCCTAATTTTTTATTTTTCCTATAAAATATCAGTATCAATACCCTCCACTCTCACGGCCCTCTCATGTGGCTAGCGCAGTTACCGCACAACTCCAAGACCCCTGGTTTGATCACAGCTTTGGACTCTCCCTTTGGTGTTTGTATGTCCTCCTGTGACCACATTAGTTTAGTCTAGGGTTTAGTCTAGATATTCTGGTTTCCTCCCACGTTCCAAAGACCAGTCTGTGTCTGTTGTGAATATAGCCACTTATGCAGCGTTAACTAAAATTAATAAACAATATAAAACAAACACACATGTTCCAACTTGATCTGCTTTTATTGACTGTCTTTATTTTAAAAATGACCTAATTTTCTCACATTTCCTCTTTAATCCGGAGCTTGTAGCAGCTCTGTAGTTTATATTTACAACATTTCATAACAGCTTTTAAGCCTGTGCCTTTGGGAATGAATCAGACTGGAGGCTATATCATATGAAGAATGCATGATAAGTTACAGCCTCAATTTTCTACATTTAAGGTGCATTTTGGTCACAACAAATTTCACTTTGTGTTGTGTCTTCTCTAATGCACACATTTAATTACACTGGAACACATCCAATACAATGCACAAATGAATTACGGAGCATGTCACACTCATTCATTCACACACCTACTGGCATGTTTTTGGGAGGTGAGAAAAAATTCAGAATTAGCGCACTAGGCAAACATACCAAACTATACACATATAGTAGACTAACTATATTTCAGAAAAAAGTAATTTCTACACAAAATTATAGTCAGCAACTTCTCCCATACACTTGCATTTGTTTATTTCCAGTAATGTCTTAATTTTATTATATTATATTTTAATTTATTTATTCTAATAAGGTTAGAACTGGTCTTTATCTTATGCTTGAATGCAATACCAAAAGCTGGCCAGGACATCCGTCACATCACAAGCTCAACATACATGCACTGTCATTCACACCTTAGCTTAGTTAACAGGTGTGGGTACGTGGTCAGATGCCACCTGGACATGGGAGATGCCAACACAGGAGCAAGCAGGTGAGGAAGTGGTTACATTTGTGTGTGAGGAACCTGTATATTTAGTTTCTATATCTCTGTTTCTATATGCATTGAGAGAGACAACATCCAGTTATTCTGAACACCATTTATTTCAGGTTTTTCCAAACGTCATTCGTTATAGTCATATAATGGTTTGGATAGCAAATCGAGTACTTGGATCTGAGCCTATTTCCAGATGATGGCACTCCTCTTGTTCTACTGGGTGACCTAATCCTCCCTATTGATAACATCATGTCCACTATTACCAGTAAAAGAACATTATTTTTGGATCTTTTGGCATAGCCATCAACAACTCATAGAGCAGACAATAGCTTTGATGTCATTTTTACCAAGTACTGGCCTACCTTACTTGAACTCCTCTACACTGTTTGTTACTCCTCTTTGTTACTAACCACTGTGTCTTGACATCATGTCCACTCTCTCTACTAGAGTGATTCTCAGAAGAAATATTACAATGCTTACAAAACCAGTGTTGTGTAGTCCTTACAATCTACTGTCTTATATACTGCTCACACACAATTAGGGGATACTTCAAAATGAAACATCCCATAATAAAATATCCCCTATTTTGGTGAGAAGTGTAGATCCACCCTTTGTATTGTTTAAAGAAAAAACAGCACTGCTTGTCTATTTCTTTTTTTCTGTTAACATGGCTAAAACAGATTTTTTTCAGTACAAAATAAGCTATTGCATCTAAATTAGAAGGAAATTGTTTTCAGTTTCAATCCCACCTATGTAGACTCTTACACCTGATCTAGAATGCATAGTTCCTTCTAAGGATGGCTAGACTTTTACTGAAGAAGTTATCACTCAACCCAGCTTACATGTACAACTACAGGCCTGTTTACTGCTGTTCATTCCTGTCCAAACCCTCAAACATGCTGCACTTTGACAGTTGATCTCCTTTCTGCAAGAGAACAATCCTGCTTGGCACAAACCAGTCTGATTACAAGGTGCACCATTTTACAGAACTTTCTTCACAGTAATTGGAACACTTTACAGAGCCAAGGAGAGTGGGAGCTTATCATCTGTGTCTGATATTGTAGATCTTTAGATTCTCACCTTACTAGCTTGGGCATTAGCAGTCATGTACTTAGCTTGTGGTGAGGTTCACATTCAGCAGCTCAAAAGGTTACTACAGGAGTGGCTCATGGATCAGTTCATCAGTTCCTGTTCCACTCCTGTTCTCTTTGCACAATAAACCACTGAGCTCAGTTGTTAGACACTGTGACTTTTTTTAGAGGTTTTTCACATTTTTATGCCTACGTTATATTTGAAATGGATACTGGAAGGTATTTCATCACGCAACTAAGCTATTTTTACAACGACGAACATACATTTCTGACTTACATTTCTCTTTTTGTCACAGTCCATTGAGATCCAGCATTTCTTCAGCATTTGGTCAACTTTTAGTGGTAATATTGTGATGTAGAAATCTCTAGGGGCAATAGTAGCTCAGCCACAAAGTAACAGGTCATGTACAAATCATGACCACATGTTAGAGTGAATATAAATGTCAGAGCTACAACAGCCTATATTGAGATGCAAACTGCATCTGAAAGCAGCTATACCATGAGACTTTTTTATTCACTTGCAATACTTCTACAATACTTCTGCTTTAATAGATGTTCGTTTCTTAAACGAGAGAAAAGCAATGAGAGAAATCCTTATACCAAACCAGTGGTGTGAACCAGTCACTAAATGGAGCAACCTGTTCCCAGTGAAAGTTAATCCAGAAATATTTGACACATCTACAAGCGACCTTAAACCATGGCATTTAAAAGCTCTTAGAGTCAAAAGAGGAACGTTAAAATCTGCTGGGCAGAGGCCCTTTGATGTCTCTACTTGTTACTTTGCATGGGAACCATAAAGGAAGGAATATGAGGAAGGAGAAGTCCTTTGTCTGTTATGCAGGTGATTTGATTTGTTTGCGGAGAGCCTAAAAGAGGGTTTGGCTTCCTTACCTAATACTTTGACCTTACACAAGCCCCACTGTAATTCATTAACCCCTAAACTTTTACTCAGCTGATCAAAGTTACTAATTAATCAACTGTACGTTAGGATTCATTTGCATACATAAAAATGCAGAATAAAACTAATATGACAAGCAGTGTGGATGCGCAATGATTTCAGCAGGGCTTCTTTGGTCAAATAAGTTGCTTTTATTGCTACTCTAAATGCAAACAGAGACGTAAAAGTAAACACACTCTTTGCAGGTAACGCATTGCACATTGTCTGAGACTTACAGAAACTAGTGGATCATGTGGAAAAGTTTCTAGGTTTAAATTTTCCCCATTTTTCAATTTTCTAGTTTTGCTGTATAATTTGTATTAAAGCAGAAATTGTTCAAATCAAGTCACGTGATTAGAACAACTTTAACTGGAGCATTTATTATTGAGCATTTTTAAACGAGTGTGTTGATAGAGCAAAAAGCTGTGTTGGTGCCACACAGCTCCAGGGTTTTGAATTGAGCCTTAGCTTTGCCTAAGTGGAGGTGTAAACACCCCCAAAATCAGAATAGGTTGTGACAGTATGGAAATTGCGTTAACTTTTATTTAATTTCAGACAGTATGAACCCAAGATATTTCAGGATTTTCTTAACTTTATTTCATTTATTTGTAAACATAAACAGTCCATTCAATATGATATATTTTCCAGGGAGGTCAATGCATTTTCTAATGCCAAATCAGAAAAAAAAGCGCTGAAATAAGCATATCCCTTACAAACTTTCTTTGCGGAACATTGTTTTTAAACATTTTTAAAAGTTTCTCATGCATTTGTTAACCAACTTGATGTCCTCTGTCCACCTGTGGATGCTGTTTTGCTATTTTTACCTTATTAATGGCTCCAACTTTTTTGGAATATGTTTGAGATCTGAAATACAGGGTGCTAATTTACCAAAGGAAAATGGACTAGACAGAAAATGACATTTAGTGGGTTCATTATGTCTACAATTAAATAAAAGTATTTTTCCTGATTTTGGGTTGTATTTCATGTAGTGGTTTTGCAGAGTTTGCCTAGAAAAAACATGGCAGTAGGTACACTAAAACTACAATAAGGGATAAAGTGTGCCATCCTTTTGATAAACTGGTGCACTGATACTGCTGTACACTGGTGGCCTCTGCGATTTCAGGAAAATCTCTCAATCCATCATGACCCTAACCAGGATAAAGCAGTTATTTCAGAAAAGCAAGGAAGACCTGTGCACCTCTGGACCCAACATTTGCATCTCTCAAGTATGCATGATTACCTATTGCATTAGGAAACTGCATACTTGCAACTTTGCACAGTGCATTCCAACATTCATTCATCACAAATAAAAAGGCTGGCAAACATTCTATACAATTCACCAGTGCATCACAGTCTCACACTCACTTTTCCCCATTAATTAGGGGCAATTTACAGTAGAAAAACACCTACTAGCATGTTTCTGGAAGGTAGGGGAAACCAGAGTACTCTGAGTAAACTCCAAACATTAGGGGAACATGTCTTACACGCTCTATACTAACTGTATTTTAGCAATATTGCAGACGAAGCAATTCTGTAAGATGAATGAATGACTTTAACTACCACTGCTAAAATATTTCAGCAAACCCCGCTCATTTGTTTTACCACTGGCTGGAAAAAAAGCTGTGTCTGTAGTACCATGCTTGGTGGGAGACAGAGTTTTTTCTAGTCCACACCTGAGGCCAGCCATCTGCTACAGTAGCTGAGAAAAAGAGAAGGAGGGGCCTGTCCTAACCACTCTCTTTCTCCATTTTCACACTCCATATATCAGAATGCATCCACCATCAACAGCTGGCTTTTCTCCCTCAGGCTAAATATCTGCTTCGTTAAAGTCTGGACTTCTGAATCCTAGAATGTTTTTCCAGGTCTCAAGTGAGGCACTGCTGTTCAAATCTTTTACTGTATGATTTGATTTACTTGATGTGTTTTGGGCAAAACAAAATCGAAATGGGTCTACTCGGTATAGGTCAATGTAACTGCCAGGAACATTTCTTTAATGTATTAAAGTATGAGCTTTTTGGTACAATGTTTGCCAAATGTCAGCAAAGAGGTTGAGAGCAGTTTTGGGGATCCAATTTAGTAAACAAAAGTTATTCAAGTATTAGTCCTACAAAACGCAACATAATGATAGGTCAGTAGTGGTATATCTGATACAAATAGCATGACAAATAGCATGAAATAGCATGACAGTTCACCATGGAGAAATGTTGTTATTATATAACAATAGTTCAAAATTATAATAATACACAGAACATAATAACCATTATGAACTATGGTTATAATAATACGGAGCGAAATGATGAAATTGTTTGCAACTTAATAATCCGATCATAGTCAGCTTTCTGCAGTTATATTCCAATGGTTGTGTATACCCCGATCTAGAAATCAGATTAAGAAATACAATAAAGAAAGCTGGATTTTGTTCCAAATTAATCATAGCATGTATAACAGTTGCTCAATTTCCTAACCAGACATGATTGCGAGGTCCAACTATCCCTAGCATTACTAACCTTTTAACCTTTTTGGTTCATTAAGCACATTCGCCTGTTTCCAAAGAATATCTGTGCATAATGATTTTTTTCATCATTTTCTTCATCTGACAAAACTGTTTATTTTGGTGAATTTACATTCAGAGATTTTGTATTAAGTGTCCAAATATGTTTTATGTATCTTTATCCATCCCAAATCGTAATGAGATGGCCAGTATGGAAGCGGCTGTGACGGATGGGGGTTGAGGCTTTCTGAATTAGTCTAGGCTATCCTGGAGGCCTTCCGGGGTGCATTCATTTGCAAAACACTCAGGGAATGGGCCATCCATTTCACCCCTGGCCTCCACCGAACCCCCCACTGGAGAGATGGTATCTTATCAACTCAATAATGGCTGTGCATACAAAAAGAGACTTAAAATCGGCTGGTGCTTCATTTTAAGCTAGGGTGTGAGAGAGGCTTGGCTTGGGGAGAGTGTATGGTGGTGATGGTGGTGGAGAGGGGGGGCGGTTTGGTTGGGGGTGGCAAAGATAAGTGCTGAAAGGGTGACTTGAATGATAGCACCAAAGGCCAAAGCTTTGCTTTGGGATTTACTTATCTGACTGGCAATAAGAAATGCAAACAGCATTCAGTGTGCAGATAAAATAGCACTGTCTTCATTACTCATCTGAAAATAATAAAGGAAAGATAGAAGGTAGGAGGACTGCTCCACAGAGAGCATGCTAGATCAAAAGTAAAACCTACAAACACTCATTCTGCAGAGGGCAAGTAAAATATAACTGAAAATAAAATCTGTTCATTTCTAATATGTTATAATTATATAACACTATGAAGAATTGTGTACTTTGCCTAGCATTGTAACTGACTTGTGCCCTATGCTTTACCCCGACC
>JAUZSV010431525.1:0-10266 GCA_034780495.1 Parotocinclus cesarpintoi | reverse complement strand
CTGGAATTTAGTAAGAACTTGTTTTTTACAGTATTATGCTTCACATGCTGAGTACCTATACATTGTGTTGTAGATCGCAAATTTATTTTTCAATGAACAAAGTTCGTAATCAACAGTAGTTCTTGTTTATACGTTCGCTATACGTGTAAATCGTACAATAAAGGTTTAATAAACATTTCATATGTTACATAGTACGTCCTGTCTTGTAACATAGGGCATGTTTGTTTAATCGGACCAACCGGTTATTAGGACCAAAACCATTGCTTCTCGATGTGGTCCCATTAACCGGAATCAATTGTTTTTCTTTTCTGATTTATAGCCATATACCTAGTCCTGTGGCGTGGTGTTAAGCCAGGTGAGATTTGTTCATTGTTCATGTCCATCTCACTGAGCTCACGCGTTCATTGTGCACTGAATGAGGCATTGAGCAAACATTCTTCACACACCACTAACTGTTAATCCACTAAAGCCCCTTTCGTGGCTCTGCATTTCCACTGTGCTTGCTTGTGTGTGTGTTGTGGAGGGAGGTAAGTAACATGATCTGTACTGTATGTCTCAGGAAAAATCTATCCATCTGGCATTAGGGCTAGTGTGACTCTCCCAGCAGGAGGACTAGTGATTACAATATCTGTTTACAGCCTGTGGGAGGGTAGGGAACACATGCAAGAGCACACACGCATGGACGCTCATAAAGCTTTAAGTCTAGCCTTTTTATATTCAAAACATTAAACAAGTTTACTATTTAACAACCAATTAACTTTTCAAAACTATTTCCATCTATCGTCATTTGGAAGTATTTTAGTTGTTTATTGAGCAGACAAATGAGTCAGTATTAATGCTAGACACATTTTCTGTGGTGTGAAACTAGACAATGGATAAACATAGAGTGACTAAACACACATAGCGGGGCTATCAAATAAGTACAAACACAGACCTGCACACTAGAGGTGTAACAGCAGGGGTTTAGGATGCATCACTGAAACCTTGTGCATAGTCGACCCGGATTATGTGTTCTAAGGTATTATGCATTTAATGCAACTGCATTTTTTGAACTCCAAACCGCGCGCTCATATGTCCTGCATGTTCTGTTTCCAGTGAGGCTTTAATTCCTGGTAATTGCAGGACTTTTTGTTTACATTTTTACACGAAAGTTCACATTCTTTTGAATTGTTATTGTCCAGAATAAACAAAGAAATGTTATTTATATGGTAAAGCTGCAATAGAGCAATTTGTTTTTCGATTTTAAACCTGTTTCTATCATTTATACTTCTATAAAAAAAAGTTTTACTGAATGTAAAATGGATTAACGTGAGCTCAGTGTTGGGAATCGAATCATTAGCATAAAGTTTTGACAGGAACATACAAGGAGCGGTTATGATTGTGCAGCACAATAAATCTGAAGATAATAAACCTACGTTCTAAGTAAAGTTTGTTTAGTTAATGTATTAGGTGTGTAATTAATGCAATTTTTGATTGACAGTTCAGATAAAAAATGTTGTATGTAACAACTGTAATAAACACCATTTTCCAGAAAGACACCGTGCTTCAACCAAGCCCCAAAGCCATGGGACCTAAAGCCCAACACTCCCCCTCACCTGAGTACTAACACCTGCATTTAATTCCCAAATCATCATGGATGCTCTTTGTGTAGTATTGTATGGTTAACATGACCGCGTTAAGCATTGCTAATGCTTTTGCAATTTTATTGGATTTTAAGAAAAGCCTTTAACTATCAACTACTCATTTCAACCCTAATGCTGTCTGCTAAATTGAATAAATGAAACATAGGGGGCATGTGGAGCTCTTTTAAACATCACATATTGGGAGTTTAGATCCCTAAACATAGATCCTTGGTAGCATTTGTCATTTTTAACCAGGTGATTTCAACCAGGTGAAGTATATCCTTGTTGCTTTTTGTGCTTTTTGACTTTATGCTAAAGTTATTCCAAAAGACACATAAAGTAACAGGAGGACCTTTTCTCTGTTTAGGCTTTCTTCCACCCTATACATCTTTTGCTGGGATAAAACAGGAAGCAGCCTGATTGATTGTGCTCAACTCCAGCCAGAGATTTCCTTCCCATGAGCCACTGGACAGGATGTGGGGCCTGTGTTATTGCAGACGCACCCAGAAAAGAGACAGGGGACAGACGCCCGACAGCCTTCTCATCCACGCCAAGTGTGGGTAAGCGGAAATTGTGCATGTGTGAGCGTGAGTCTGTATCACAAATACACACAAATAGTGAAGGTGAAGTTTCTTTCCGTCTTCTTGTTCGGGACAGGCCTGTTCCTAAAAACGAAAGAATGATGAGCTATCTGTCTTCTTGGTGACACTTCAACCATAAACCTCAACCAGGAAGAAAGCAGAGCACTTTTGGTGGCGCTAACCATCGCCAAAAAAACAATTCTCACTAACTGGAAATCAAGGAAAAAAATTACCATCAGTCAATGGGAAAACTCACTCATAGAGCACATTGAACTGGAAAAAATATCAGCATCTCTCAAAAATAGAACTTATGAACACAACAAAATATGGTCAGCAATTAATAATCTTTTATAACAGTAACTCCATTAGCCTCTAACAGATTACTTACACACACTATACATCCACAACCTTATCATACATATGTCACCTCTACCCGAATGATCCAGCATACACGAACATACACAAAGTCACATAAGCATTTAGCACTTAAAACGTTGTATTATTTTTTTATTTTTTTTATTTATTGTTAATAACTTTACAGGGACGTATATATTTTAGTTTGTCGTTTGTTTATCTTTTCTTTCTACCTCTCTCCTTTCTCTTATTTTTTATTTTCTATTCTGATTATTCAATGTATATGTATATATAAATATATATGTATATATATTTTTTAAAAAAAATTTAATAAAAAATTTTATTATTTATTTATCTTTTTCTTTTTTTTTTTGTTATATGTCCTCCCTCTGTAGACTTCTGTAATAATAAAAATAAAGCCATACTGGTCCTCCGTAGAGGGGGGGTGGTGGTGGGGAAAAAAAGAAAAAAAAGAAAAATGTAATTTATTTTATGTGTTCTTAACTGTTTATGTTGTATTAGTGAGAAGTGGTTGTAAAGTTCAGTCATTTGAGTGTGGTAAATGTATACTGTTAATGATTAATAATTAAAACAGTAGTCCCAAGTATTACGTTACAGCTTATCGCTGGTGTAAAATACAACCAGAAACATGCAGTAATACATGATGTTCCCAGTGGAACTGCTATTAAGAACAAAGACACATTTAATTAATCATTTCACCATGAGCTATCGATAGATTAGTAAGCACCAAACGAGTCTTCTTCCAAATCAATCCCTTAATTGCTTTACAGTGAGGCTGCTCTATAATAGGAGACAGAATGAGATATATTGTGTAGGACTTCCATTTTCAGAGCTCTTTCTGGAAAAATGTAAATAGAAAAAAAGGAAATAGCTATCTTGTAACATTGAGTTTGTAACCTTTAGCAGTTTTGTAGCTTCACCTGTATTTTGTCTTAATGCAATAACTGTGTCTTTAAATTAGCCGGGGAGTGATGTGTGTTGGGGGTTGGCTGAATAGATTAGTACAATAAATGTACATTTTTGACTAAATATTTGGATAATGCATTTTCACTTTGAAAATGTCATAATAATGTATACGTAGCTTTTATGCTTGCAAATGTTGTCATATATGAAATAGATGCATTAAATGCCTTTGTGATGCAATTATAAATAATTAGCAGACAAGCATGAACAGTGGAGGAAATAATTATTTGATCCCTTGCTGATTTTGTGAGTTTGCCCACTTACAAAGAAATGAACAGTCTATAATTTGAAGGGTATGTTTATTTTAACAGTGAGAGATAGAATATCTAAAAGAAAATCCAGAAAAAATAATTGTATAAAGTATATACATTTATTTGCATTTTGCAGAGAAAAATAAGCATTTGTTCCCCTACCAAACATTCTGAGTCCTGGCTCCTACAGACCAGTTAGATGCTCCTAATCAACTCTTTGCCTGCTTTAAAGACAGTGGTCTTAAATTTTCAAGTGTAAAAAAGTCACCTGTCCACAGACTCAATTAATCAGTCAGACTCTAACCTCTCCAACATGGGCAAGATCAAAGAGCTTTCTAAGGATGTCAGGGGCAAGATCATAGACATGCACAAGGCTGGAATGGGCTACAAAACCATTAGTAAGATGCTGGGTGAGAAGGAGACAACTGTTGGTGCCACTTGTAAGAAAATAGAAGAAATACAAAATGACTGTCAGTTGACCTCGATCTGGGGCTCCATGCAAAATCTCAACTCGTGGGTATCCTTAAAGAAATCAGCCTAAAATTACATTGGGGAACTTGGTTATAATCTTAAGGCAGATGGGATCACATTATGCTGTAATGGATTAAAATCCTGCTCAAGAAGGCCCATGTGCAGACTTGTCTGAAGTTTGCCATGCTCTTAGCTCTTTGTCTCAAATCACCGTATTTGGAGGAAGAGAAATGCTGACTATGACCCAAAGAACACCGTCCCCACTGTCAAGCATGAAGGTGGAAACATTATGTTTTGGGGGTGTTTCTCTACTTAGGGAACAGGACTATTTCACCGAATGAATCGGGGAATGGATTTATCCATGTACCGTAAAATAAGTGGGCAAACCTACAAAATTAGCAAGGGATCAAATAATTATTTCCTCTACTGTAACACTTATATGTAGACACATGGGCCATGTGCCTATTCACACAAGAGCACATACACAACAGTTTTGTTACAGTAACTGATTAAACTGAAATCTGTTCAACTCAACAAGACCAAAAAGTATGATGATGCTAATTGGAATATTAATTTATGTAGGAATAGGGTTTCAAATGTTCTAGTTTTACCCACTGACTGCACTGTTACTGCACTGCATAATCACCTGGCAAATTGTTGTGTTAGGCATTAGGGAATATACCAGTGTGACGTCATATAAGTACATCTGGCACTAGGCTGTGTTGATGACGTTTTATCCTGGCAGAGGAAAGCTTTGGGATTTATGCAGTCTGTTACCTTTTGTTCGATTATACACTGCAATAGTATGTGTCTGTAGTTAAAAAAAACAAAACATAAAATTATCTTGCATAAAAGGTCAAACACAGCAAACACAAGTTCAAGACCTTTGCTGTGTTAACCGATATTAAGTTGATGTTTAAGCAGCTGGTAAGTAGCTAAAGTTTTAATTTTCTATTTTCATATATTTAAAGCTTTGTCATTACTAGACTATCGGCTCTGGTTGGTGAGCCATTATTGCCCATAGCCGGGTGCTGTCCTATGGGGCACTGTAATTCACTTTTTATCATGCCAGTTGTAAATCATTACAGATTTTAAATGTTACAATTTATGTGACTTGAACATGGCATTGTTATTGGTACTATACAGGCTCATCTGAGTATTGGGATTTTAATGCACAGCCATCTTTAGGGAATACAGGAAATCTTCCAAAAAGAGAAAATATCCAGTGAGTGTTAGTTCTCTATGTGAGAGGACAATAGACATGCTGGTTTGACCTGATGGCAAAGGCAACAGTAACTCAAATAACCACCCATTACAACTGAGGTATGCAGAATAGCGTCTCTAAATGCACAACACATCAAAACTGAAAGCAGATGGGCACACACTGGGTGTCACTCCTATCAGCTTAGAACAGGCAACTGAAGATACAATTCACACTGACTTAACACAAATTGGACAATAGAAAATTGGAACAATGTTGTCTGGTGTGATGAGTCTTGATTGTTGCTGTCAGAATTTGGCTTAAACAACATGAACGCATGGTTAAAAGAACCACCCAACATTCAAGTTGCAAGCCCCTCCTGAGACTCACACCCAGACCACCTTTACAAACCCTATGTGGGATTAAACCCAGACCCTCAGAAACTGCTCGTTGCTGCTGCTAGCTCTTACCACTCAAACACCAGAGCCACTTTATTTAAAATAGTAAAACATAAAATTTTAATCGAACAATGATAAATGCAGCCTCCCTAGAAAGTCTGTCAAAGTAATACTGTACTTTTAGGCCTCACTAAGCAATTTATATATCACTATCCACTGGAGAGAGTTAGAGTATTGTAACATCGTCCATTCTCTAACTTGCTGAAGCTAGCATATGTGGTCACCATATATCTGGTATACAGTTTCACAAGGATTGCGTTATATTGCTATGCTTTTTTGAGAAAACGAGCTTGTGAGTGGTGTGTGCACAACTTATATTGTTTATTGCTAGGAACCTTTAGGCAATACAGTGCTGTCAGGAACATTGTGACAGTTACCGTCCCTCATTTGATGGAATCCTGTTGTCATTACATAGTATGTGTTTAAAGCCTGCATGTGACCTTGTGGCAGCATTGCAAAGTTCAGCTCCATCCCCTGTTGTCATCCCATCCCTTCATACTATCTCACTATCCTATGGTAAAAACAGCATGAGGTCTCCTTATATCAGCAACATTTCAGGCTTTTTGTCTCCTCTTGGTTCCTGCTGTACCTGAATCTCCTCTTTTCGCGTTAGTGAGCTAAAGATAAAAGGTGACAGAAGCGGTCAGGGGAATTACAAAGAGCACAGCAGTCAAAGACTGCTTTTAAAATGTAAATGTTTTAATTAAATATTCTATTCTACAACACCAGTATTATAGTAATTTAGTTAGAATTTGATTGAAGTCTCAATGAAATCTGTGACAATTTAGTTTGTTGTTTTTGTCATTTTCGTTGTCACTTCAACAGGCTTTGTACAGATAGTCAATCTATTGATGCAGATCCAGTGCCACTAGGAGGCATTACTCTGAAGTGTAAGATCATACTTAACCCTGGTCTTCATTGTCCTGATTGACGCAGTGTCTTGTTTTCTTTTCACTATGCCCCATGTGTCTCTGCCAGGTCTGCGGCTCCTTGCTGTTTCTTTCAAGCGTTAGTGATATATATAGAGAGAAGACATTCCATATAGGCTGTTACGTAGCTAATGATAATGATTCATTCACAACATTCCAGATCATCACCTGATACAAACAGCACCAGCTGCATTTTGATTTTTTATAATAATTATTTGAACTGTTATACATAACTGCTGAGCGAAGGAATGTACTGTAGTACTGTAGCATTTTTCAACTAATTACTAATAATAAACTAATCGGTCTGTACACTAAGAAACACTGGGAAAAGGAAAGAAATGTTGTTTACTTGTAACACAATTACTAATAAAGCCAAAGTCTTTTAAATATAAAGAAAAAAAACATATAATTAAATATGTGATAGTTTTCAACTATTTTCAACAGACATATATTCAAGTCATAACTTTATGGGGCTGAATGTTAGATGTTATAACCTTTTATACCATCTCACTGGCAAATTTCTTTTCTCTGAATCCTAGGAAAGTGTTGATTATTTTTCTCTCCACCTGGCTTGGTAAAGTAACTCCAAGGGAAATCACATTTATACTAATATCTTGTTCTGAAACACTAGGTATAAAAATTAAGTAGACCTATTGAAAGACTAGCGGTTAAGGTACTGGACTAGAACGCCCTGGGTTCTGTTGGGTCCTTGGGCAAGGCCCTTAGCCCACAGTTGCTTGGACTGTAAGACTGTATCAATTTTAAGTCACACTGCTAAATGATGAAAATATAGATGTAAATGTAACTATTAAAACACTTATATGCAGACACTTACTTGACACTCTGCTGTCTTTTGAAGATAAGAAAATGCGACTTACAATAAGATCCACTTAATAATATAGAAGCACTTGGTAGTTCTGCAAATCCAGACTGTAGTCCATCTTCTCTACATACTTTTTCAGTGCTTTTCAGAAAGAGTGATCCACCACCCTTCTGGATGATTTATGCTCATATTTTTAGAAGAGCATTTTGTGAGCATTTGCCAGACACTGGTGTTAGATGACAGGGCCTGGCTCACAACCTCAATTGTAGTACATTGTGCTGTTACTGATATCAGGTCTCTGTGCAGGCCAATCAAGTTCTTCTTCACCAAACTCAGAGATGCTCTTTCTCTTCTTCTGTTGCCTTTCTATCAGCTCTAATCAGTCTGGCCATATTTCTCTGACCTCCAGCAGCAACACGACATTTTCACCCAGAGAACTGCCACTCACTGGATATTTTCTATTTTTGACTGTTTGCTATAAACCATAGAAATGTCTTTGTTTGGAAATCATAGAAGATCAACAGTTTCTTAAATACTCAAACAATCCCGTCCAGAACCAGCAACCACCTCAAAGCACTTTTGAACTACAGCAGGTTATCCTGACCATGTCTACATACCTAAATCCATTGAGCTTCTACAATGTAATTGGCTAATTATATATCAACAAGCATTTAATGTCTAATCATCTAATTAGTTAAGCATCTAATAAAGTAGTTTACCTGTACAGCTTTTCAAATGCTTGATGATATCTAATCAGCCAATTACATAGCAGTGCAAATTTGGAACCACCAGTCTGATAGAATTGCCTGGAGAAGAAGAATCTGCTTTTACTTCTCAGCATTTTACTCCTCCACGATGCTTTACTATTGAATGCTGACACTGACCCATGTAGAGATGTTCGGCTCTTTGGCAGGTTCAAAAATGTCAAATATTCCAGAGCATCAGTCCAGAGTACTTGCTGCCACTCTGATGCACAGAAATATTTATGTTTTTGTGCATAGGTGAGACACCTGCCTATGTTTCTCTAAGATATGTTTCAAACAATTAAGATCACTTTTGAAAATAACTATTTGAACTGCAGGGTTGTTGCTGCTTCTAAGCTAAGAGTTGTGCTAGAATTCATCTAACTTACAAATATTTTGTACTCTGTACATGACCACTGTATTCTGTGGCTGACCTTTGACTGTGACTACATTTCTTGTCCTCAAGTTTGCCTCTTTGTTTATGCTTGTGCAAAAGAGATTTTTTAACCATTCACTGAATTATATGTCCATGAAGTGTTTGTATGTGAAAATTGGTCTATTACGTACTATACTGATAATAAAAAGTAGGGGATATTTCAAAATGAATATATGTATATATAATATATATAATATAATTTCAATCAATGGTTCCATTTTTGCTCACTTAACAACCCTTTCTGAAAGTGATCCCTTATATGGATATAGAAGAGCCCATCAAATCTGTGCTTTAGAGCTGATAACTGCATGAGTATAAAATGGCTCTATAAGCAAGATACATGGCTGTATAAGTAAAAATGCATTTAGCCTGCATATAAACTACCAGATGGAACTCAGTTAAATACTGCATAGACAAGCTAAAACGTTTTACAGTCCTTTACACCAGATCAATGAAGAATTAGCTAAATATCATGTTATGTCATGTGGCATTTTAAGTGCAATTTGCTTATCCTGCTGTTGTCTGTCCCTTTGCATCACTAAATCACAACACTATGTCCCTGAAAGCTAGGGAACTCAGACACCCTGGCTTACTTGTCAGACCACATACACAGGCCAAAGCTAAATTGTTTCTGACATCAGCTTCTCTGTAGCGACCAAAATTGTTCTTTAGCGTACCTGCATCATCTCTAAAAAGAAAACTCTAGCTCATCATGCTTTTTCTAGGCTCGCAAAAGCTTTCATATATACTCAAAAAATAATGCACTCAGAATTGCTGCTGCAAAACATGGCATGCATAACTCCACATTATATCTCAGGCAGATATGTAAACGTTCACAGCTGTGGTCTTATTAGATGCTAGATCTTGCCACAAGAGGACGTAAAAGTGCTTCTCCCACTGTACCCCTTGGTGACAGATTATTGACTGCTAGACATGTCTCTATGACGCAATCAAAAAGTTTTTGCCAGGTGACAGACTTTGAGAGCAGGCGCATTATTGGATGTTTTGACACATGAAATGCCATCTAGGCTATTCTGACTTAGCTGTTAGGAAGTGTTGGGATCAGTGGTTACACGAGTGCACACACCAGTAGAATGGATTGTTTCATCCCCAAGCAGGATCAGCTCAGCTTAGCTGTCCACCATCCAGGCACAGGTGGCACCTTCACTACACACCATTCCAGATACTTAGCAGAAGAAAATTTGTTGTAATGGTGTCCATTACTTGTCCTGCCATTGACAGACAGCCACAGCCCATCTTTAATATCTGTGGGTAAATTTGCCATAGGATACCATAAGGAACCTGTTTGCCTACAATGTCCAACCGTATCCAGTGTTGTAGGCAGCCTAACATGGTACTAGTTCCGCCTTTCAATAGTTTAGATTCCCCTTCCAAACGTATTCTTTCACTGTA
>JAUZSV010431514.1:0-10267 GCA_034780495.1 Parotocinclus cesarpintoi | reverse complement strand
TGTTCAGCACTAATCCTGTTAAACAGATCTGTCTTTTCTCACCAGAGATTAACAAACCTCACCCTCTCTCTCTCTCTCTCTCTCTCTCTCTCTCTCTCTCTCTCTCTCTCTCTCTCTCTCTCTCTCTCTCTCTCATTTCGTGGGAAGAAGGTAAGAAGGGGTAGAGCGGCAGAGAAAAAGGGAAATCTTGAGAAAGAGAGAAATAGTGATTCCAAGTCTCTCTACTTTCTCCACTTTCGTGGGGTCCTGCTCCCGACTCAATGTGGATTTAGCAGCAGCAATTCATGTTGAAAAAAATAAAATAGCCTACTTCACCTTATTCAATCGCGCCAATTAAGCGTTAAGTAGCTAATTTTGCAAGGTGGGTGCATTACGTTAATCCAATTTTGATGCATTTCTGAACTCTGAACTGGAGCTGAGTAGATATGATGCTGTATCAGAGGCTGTTCTAATTCGCTGCTTTTCTGCCTTGTAGCTTCATCAAACCCGAACTTGGACACTATGGATATTCGGAAGAAACGAAGGTTGTGGAGCACGGAGCCAACATATTTCGTTATGTTAACAGCTGCGCTTTCTCTGTGTCTAATCCAACAGGCACAAGCAGGTAATTTTATTAAGACACGAAACTGACACGATTGGGCTAAATAAGCGTCATCTCATAAACACAAGAATGCATGTGTTTATTCCACTGCATGCTTTCACAGGAGCAGTAATTAAACACTTTTACTTAATAAGAAAACGAAACTACGTTGTACGTTATTGCTGCTTTTCGACTTGGATAGCCTATATTAACGTATAAAACATATATTTGTAGTACTGTCTATAAACACCCTGCATATAATGTTAGATAAAAATTTTGCTACGGGTGAAACAATAGGAGGGGGCATAGGCTAGAGTGGTGTTTACCGTCAAGATTGGATATCAGATTTTGTAGGTACCTGCTAGTCAGGTAGCATAGGCTAATGCACTGCTCCTAAAAATTAAGGGATATTTTATTGATGATATTTCGTTTTGAAATACTACATTGAACATTTCAGACATTGACTTTAGATGCCTCGCTGTGTTCTGGTACTTGTTGTTTGTAGTGAAGCAAATTAAGTTATATTTAGCGAGTGGTTGTAAACTTCTTTTCTTCTTCTAAAATGTAAATCTATTAAAGCTTTTAGATGTTATTTTAAATATAACCTAAGATTCCTTTTATCTCCCGCATCCACGAGTAAGCACATATCATTCTTTGCAAACACGTTCTTGTTAGTGATATAGTGAATTGAACCTAGAAGTTACCTCAGCATTCCTCATTAAACAGAAATCTACAACTATCTACATAATTACAGTATTATATGAACAGGTTAGTACCGCCTGATTCAGATGATCATCTCCTAATTAAAGAATACTGGCGGCATTTTCTGATGACGCTTTCCCTGGATTTTTAAGGTCTCGTAGCCACTATTTTAATGTAAGGTAGGAAAATCTTTTGGTTCATATGGAAGACCCCATACCATGATGAACATATGAACTAACAAAAAGAGTAGTGTCTGCATCTGTGCGTGCTTTGTTCCGTTATGTTTGTGTAACTGAGCACTTCAGTCAGTGAATTTGATTTTCCCCGTGTCAGTGGCCTGCTGAACTGAATAGTTCACTGTGTGTGCTGCATTGGAAGATGAATGTACAAATGTCTGGCTGGTCACTGTAGGAAAAGAAGGCATTTGGCCTATTCAAACTTAAATTTCCTCTTTGGGAGACCCTAAACTTTCACTGTAGTGTTTTTATTTTTATTTTCCAGGAACAGACCTGCTTTGAGTGATGTGCATAAATGCTGCACATTTCTATGTACTACATTTAGTTGCCATTTCTTGTAATATTTAAAACTGACCTCTGAGGTTCTTAACACCAATTAAGTATTAGGCATTATTGTCCCTGGTGAATTAGTTTAAATTACTTGATCAATAGTTGATCAATTTCGGCCACAAGTTAAAAATATGTATCCTGTTCATCTAAAACAATTAGCAGTGATTAAATATGACATTCCCACAACTCATTAAGCTGTAGTCTCAAATTATGTAATGTGGTATCTTGTAGCAACACCATAATAGTTTGTGGCTACGATCTGCATCGTGGAATATTTACATGTAGCCTCAATAAAAACCTAACCACAATGACAACTTAGAGTAGGACACACAACCTCCTTTTTCTGGCAGGAATATAAGTGATTATTTTGATACAAATTAGTCTGAATGTAATGTTTATAGCATAATATAATGTCTAGTAATAACATCACCATATTAAACAGCAGTGGGAGGCATATGCTTTGAAGCAACATTATTGAGCTTTCATGATGCATGCTGCTGCTTAGTGCTGGTGAAGTTGGTTGACCAGCATACCAGTGTTCAAAAGACTTCTAAATTTAGTAGAACTGCAGTACCATTTGGATAGCTTTACGTGTAGGTCTAACTCTACTCTGTAAAGGAGCATAAGCCTGTATTATCCTGTATATAATGAGGTTTTTGTAACCAACAGACCTCAGAATGGCAGCAGAAGGAAATCATTAGATGGGGCAGCAGGAGCTTGTGGGTCGCAGGGTGACTGTAGTAGAATCTTGTGGGCCTTAGGTTGAACTGAACAGGTTCTCATTAATTTCATCCAAGATATAGAGTGACTATTGATCACATGAGTTGTGATTTTAACTTGAGCGCAATACTTTTCTTAATGCTCTGAAAGGGTTGCCTCATGACTAAATTAGCCAGAGCAGACAGACCAGTGATTTAGTTTTGGAACTCTTTGTGCCAGGATATACAGTTTGTAATATTTCAATCAATTGTCATTTGCATGTTTATCCACCAATTTTGACTAAATGGTACTGGTAGTCTTTCCTGATGATAGTTCTGTTTTAATTTCAAGGCTTTGACACCTACAATTTAAGAGTAGCATTTCTAGGTCATTAATAGGTGTGAACTTTTAAGCAGAGTTAACGTTTAAATTTTTGTTTTTGGGTATTCAGATCACTGTTCGTTATAGTGGAAGCGATGGAGGTGGTTTGGAGTGTTAACATACCCTATATTTCAGTGATGAGAATCTAATGATGAAAATTCAAATTCTAATACAGAATAGTGATCTGAAATCTGAAATTCCATGCTGAATGTGCACTGGCATATTATAGAGGATGTACACTGGCGGTTATGTGTCAATGCGTAAGTGTATTCCTGTGTATTAATGTGTATTCCTGTTTAGATTCATGATTATTAGGAATAGATTATGTTACCGATGTCTTTAAGCACTGTTGTAAGTTGCTCTGGATAAGGGCATCTGCTTAATACTGTAAATGTAGATGGGATTTTTTTTCTGCTTCACTTTTTCCTCTTTTTTGCCCGTATCATAATATTATGGTGAATTTGTTAAAAGTATGTAGTGTTTGGATGTCTTTTCTTATGATTAAAAGTAAAATAAAAAGTATTTCTACTTTCTTACTTTTCACCAAAAAAGATAAACTGCATTGTTATTGTCATTAAAATTTCATTGTTGTTATTTTTTAGTGCATATAGAAAATCACCATGCCCCTTAAAAACAGTCCAACAGCCTTATATCAAAATATAAAAAAATATAAAATATAATTTCCAAGTTTGCTTATTGGTTATGATTCATGCTATTCAAATTTAATACTTCTGTATATTGAATTAAAAAAATAATTAGGTGACTACAGGAGATTCACATTCCTGTCCTTAAGCTATTGCAATGCTCATTCTTCGCAGTTTGTTTAGGGATGTTGCCAAATGTTAGTGATGCACCAGTTCAATTTTAGCTGGCCACAAGTTTTTTCTAAGGAATTTGGGTGTGCTTGGTAGCATCTATTTTGCCTCTTCTCCTGACCAAATGCCCAGTCCCAACCAAAGAAAACATTCCACTGCACATGCTGCACAACTATTCAGTAAGTATGGAATATTTTGGAAGGTGTGCTGTGTTTGGGCTTTGCTAAGCAGTGCTTTTATGCCACCCAGACATCTGATACAAAGATCTTTTCATAACATCATCCCAGAGTCCTTTTGTTACCATGCACTACAAGTAGTAAAATCCCCAAAGTAACCAAAACCATTACAGCAATTTGGCTGCCCATGCGGGGTGCTCAACTTGGAATATGGTAACATACAAAAGCCAAAAGTAATTAATCCAGAAAATAAATACACACAAGAAGAGTAGTTATGAGTTAAGACTATTTCCTCCATTTTCTAATAATTGCACCAACAGTTATTGCCTTCTAACCAAGCTGTTGTCTATTGTCCTGTAGCCTATTCCCAGTGCAGGTCTACAATTTTGTCCCTGGTATCTTTAGACGGCTATTTGGTCTTGGGCATGGTGGAGAGGTTGGAGTGTGATTGACTGAGTGTGTAGACAGGTGTCTTTTATGCAGGTAATCTCTGTGACCTCTGTTCTAGGGGTGGGCGATATGGTACTAAAATAATATCACAATATTTTAGGGTACTTTTGCGATAGTGATATATTTGGCAATACATTTCAACAACATACAATTGCAATAAAATATATTTTATGAAAATAAAATACCTCACCTTTTTTTTCGTACCTGTGCTCGTGGTGATGAGATCTGTTTTATTATCTTGTTGTTACAGACTTTTTGAATTGCTTACATATTACTGTAGGTTGTTGTACATCTGATATTTTGTACCAAAACCACCTTCACATTACCAAAGTCGCTTCCCTTTTTGGGACAAACTCTTTCACCGCAGAACCACTTTCTGCAATGTCTGTTGCTCTGCCTACGAGTCAGGCACTGGCCCTACACCATACTAAATGCATAACGTCATTATATGAACACGTCAGAATATCGCAATATGGTTTTATATCGTTAAAAAAATCACACCTCTACTCTGTTCCCCTTTGCTGATGTTTTTTTGGCAGATGCTATGTACACTTACATGTACACAGTGTAAATACCATACCATACTACTGTATTTGTGCTGGGTGTAAATAGTAACATGACACCATATACACTAAGCGCAAATAAAAATACACCTACAGATGAGATTTACACTAAGTGTACAGAGTAACTTAATTTTATTCACACTGTGAAAAAGCAACACTATAACTATGCATTAACCGTTCAGCTGTTTGTAATTATAATTTTGTAGTCATTGTTCATGTGCTACCTGTAATGTTCCCCATACCCTGCGTCATATTTTATCATTTGACTGAAATGGACAATCAGTGCAAGTACTACAAATATTACTCATTTGTTATTTCATTTTCATGCCTGCTTAAATCAGTTTAGGGTCGCAGAGAGCCAGGGTCTAACTGGTAGCACAGGGCACAGGGCATGTACCTACCCTTGACAGGGTACCAACTGATGTACACACACATATACTAGGGCACTTTGCGAGAGAGACCAATTTAACTAATCAATTTCTTTAAAAAGTCAGTGAGAACCGAATAATTTGAAGAAGCCTAAAAAAACATGCACCTCCATGCATGAACTCCACAAATGCCTGGTTTTGCTGTGCACATGACAATAAAATGCTTGAATCTTGAATCTTGAATCTTGAAATAGGGCAACCAGAATCAAATATGTAGCGATGGGTTCTGGGTAATGTAGTGCGAAAAATCCAAAATGAAGGTTGAGTTTTAAAACAGACTTTACTATGAGATGTACAGCATGTGTTAAATTTATTGACTAATGATACATTCAACTAATTATTATAATGGATAGATTGGGGAGTACCTGCACCTGTATGCCGGTGTCCAGTAAGACAGGAATACACTTTAATCATGTGCAGAATGACCATCTGTCTTCATGTCTACAAATGTAGCCAAGTCATACACTAAAATATTGCTTGGCTTCTGCATGAAATGATAATGTGTAGGTGCGGAATACATTCTTAGATAATATTTTATCTTTGCTTCTTTGCACCATGTCAATACAAGTGAAATGTATCTTTTTTCTATATTATTAATATTTTTATGTATAAAGTGATAGTGCCTTGTATAGTCTGTCATGACAGGTAATGAGGTAAATCGGTAAATTGCTAATATCGTTGATGATGCCAAAATCGAAACACTTGCATTTCTTCTTTGTTTTGATGGGGTATTCTGCCTGCCCCCTAATATATACCAGGTTACATTTTCACGTTCTAGGATTTCTAGGTTCTACGCTTTCCTGCCGTGAAATTATTTTTTTTAAAACTACAAAGCATGAACATTTTGACGTACTATACTCAAGCACAAAAGGGTCAGAAAAGTGATAAACCTAGTGATTTTAAAATCCACCTTTTCCTTTTAAAACAGCTTTTGACACCTATATTGGGTAATACTTCCCCATGCTTTCTTGCAGAATTGTTTATTTATTTAGTTTGTTTAAAATCACTATCAGCATTAATGGCCATTTCAGCGACAGACACAAGGTTACACTGATACACAAGGTTAATATGTAAAAAGATATATATTTACACACAGGTTGGGCCAATTTAGTGTAATCAGGTAACTTAATGCATGTCTTTTGGCTATGGGTGGAAACCCAGAGTAAACACACACAGACACACGGAGGACATGCAGACAGATGAAGACAATGTTGATGAAGGCAATGGAACACTGCCATCAAGGTCATGTATCAGATTTAGGTCAGGGCTTTGTCTTGGTGTCATGTCCAGTGCACCGGCTCAGAACACACTTATGTGCTCTCACACTGAGATTTAAACCCCCTACTTCCGCTGATCAGATGCAAAGTAATATCCAGATTTCCTTGTGAGCCGTACTGAGCATTTTTATGTTGGATATACTGGTTACCGATTTCGTTGTTTGTTTTCTTTGACTCTGATTCTGCCTCACTGCATTGCTTGCCGATCACATGAACCATGACACTGCTGTTCTCATGCTGGACATTGTGGCACCCAACCCATCTTCATCTATCTGTAAGAGGACTGCAGGTACTCAAGAATATGGGTTTACTAAGCAGCATACCTTCAATCCTGGCCAATTTCCCAGTTTCCAAAGAAGGAAACACTCTGGAAACAAAAACTCTAAATAAAGTTTTGCAAATACCTGACATTTTACATTACTTAGTAATGCTTGGAAGAGTGCTCAAAGCGATGGCCAAAGCTTTTACGCTGAATCCATTTCAAATGCCAAATTTTAAAAACCTCCCTTTCGAATGCACTGTCCTTCCTTCTTTGGCGAAATTGTATCAGTTCCAGTACTTTTATCCAGTCCTTTATTTTTCAGCTGCTTAATTTTGATCATAATCGGGTCAAACAGGGCACACTCACTAACACACTCATATACTCTAACAAATGACTCATCTTACCTCTGCTTAACAAAGCCCAATTTCCTCCTATAATACTAACAAAGTTGAACACCTTTCTGTCAAGCACATCTGGACAAGCTAGTATTTTGCTTCATACTTTGTCATACTGTTTATAATAAAAAAATATCAATCAAAAATACGTAATAGCATATTGGAGTTAATTAAATAAATACACCAATAATTGGAAAATCTGTTTAATTAATTCCCAAACATTAAAACTGTAATACTGGAATATGCTACTATAATACCAAACATTTACTCATCTCATTCTTAAAAAGTGTAATTTTCTGTACTCCACTGTCAGCAGTCACAGATTTATTTATTTTACCATTTGATTTAAATTTATATTACACAAGAAGACGCACAAGGTTATACCCATACACAAGTTCATCTCAAGATTAGTCATTTACAGTGGGTATTAAAAGTATTCAGACCACTTTAAATGTATCACTTTTTGTTTCATTGCAGCTATTTGCTCAAATAAATATACCGCGTGTTTACCCGGTGGCCACTCTAGCCAGGGCATATCTTGAGTCAGCAGCCGACTAGAGTCACACTCAAGAGAGCGCAAAAACGCCGGATGCGTATACTTCTAAGGCACTACCGGGTAGCGGCTCTAAAGTGTGCAGAGGACGCCATAGTGCCAGAGGGCGAGCGTGAGCTTGAATGCGCACGCAGCGCGAGGGGGGGAGGGAATCACGGAAGTGGCCAAAGCGCAAAAAGGTCAGTGCCAGAACATGAAAATAAACTCAGGTGCACGAGGAGCGCGAACACGAATAGATCGCGAGAGGCGCCAAAGCGCCAGAGGGCGAGCGTGAGCTTGAAAATGAAGAAGCCAGACCGGGGTGTGTCCTATTCAGAACGAACACCCGGCTGGAGAGAGGCTAGGTAGGTGCAGATGATTGAACAGCGCTAGCTCAAAACGTGCGAGGTACGGAACAGGGAAAACCCTCAAAGTGCCCCTAACAAACGAAATACCTCGGGGGTTACCCGCCCATACCAGTCCTTCGGCACTAAAAGCCCCCGGAACTTTACCACTATCTCTAGGGAACGCGGAAGGTTGCGAGGGCGCCGATGGTCTTTTTAGTATTGCATGCACTTTCGAGCTCACTTTTGCTCCCTGGTGTTTGGACTACCTCCGTGCCTCGCCATTTAATATTCTTCCCAAATTTGCATCCTCACAGCGCTTTTGCCACGTTCGCCCACAGTCCTGAAAAGACTCCGCCGCTTTTGTCCACGGCAGGTGATGGTGACCGGGACTCGCGGCTGGTAGGGGTGGACCCCCGTACTTGCGCGCCCTTTTTACCTTTTTAGTTTTCATGCGTTACAGAGCGTTTCGCTCCGTTTTCCCCACTTCAGGTTGGTTATATTATTTCCCCATTATTATTATATGACGTGGGATATACTTATCCTGCATACTTGGGTCCTATTAAAAACACCACCACATCTTGTAACAGACCTGGCCCCGAACAGCGCTAAAACCACGCCTTTATAGGATGTGAAGCAGCTGTTTGGGATCAGGACATAATTACAATAATGGATATAAGGCCGTCCCACCGATGGCTCTGTAACAGCGACCGGCATGGACGGCCGAACGCACCGGGGGAAGGTAGGAACCCTAACAGGCTCAAAATGGTCAGAAATGGTCACAGAGTTGTTCTGAAGCCACTCCCTTATTATTTTAGCTGTGTGCTTAGAGTCATTGTCTTGTTGGAAGGTGATCCTTTGGCCCAATCTGAGGTTCTGAGCACTCTGGAAGAGGTTTTCTTACAGGATATGTCTGTACTTGCAGCTGCAGCTGAAAAACACCTCCATAGCATGATGCTACCACCACCATGTTTCACTGTTGGGATTGTATAGGGCAGGTGATGAGCAGTACCTGGTTTACTCCACACATACTGCTTAGAATTAACACCAAAATGTTCAGTCTATGTCTCATCAGACATGATAACCTTATTTATCAAAGTCTGGGAGTCTTTCATGTGTTTTTGTGAAAATCTATGCTTTCTGCATCTTACACTGAGGAGAGGCTTCTGTCGGCCACTCTGCCATAAAGCCCCGACTGGTGGATTCTGCAGTAATAGTTGACTTTGTGGAACTTTCTTCCATCTCCCTACTGCATCTCAGGAGCTCAGCCACAGTGATCTAAGGAAGCTTAAGTGCTGCTGGATTTTTTTGTAACTTTGGGCAGTTCCTTCCAACTCATGATTTTAATTTACATTAACATGCACTGTGAGCTGTGAGGTCTTATATAGACAAGTGTGTGCCTTTTTTAATCAAGTCCAATCAGCTAAACACAAGTCAATTAAACACAGCTGGTCTCCAATGAAGGAGTAGAACCATCTCAAGAAGGATAAGAAGAAATGACTTTGATTTAAAATGAGTTAAATATCAGTGTCACAGAAAAAGGCCTGAATACTTATGACCATGTTATATTTCAGTTTTTCTTTTTTAATTAATTTACAAAATTTATACATGTCTGTTTTTTCTGTCAAGATGGTATGTTGAGTGTATATTAATAAGAAATAAAATGAACTTTTTTATTTTAGCAATTGGTTGCAATTAAACAAAGAGTGAAAAATGAAAGGGGTCTGAATACTTTCCTTTCCCACTGTATATAAACACACAAGTCCGTGCCAATCCAGAGTAATCAATTAACCTAACACACATGTCTTTGGGAAGAAACCAGAGTACCTGGAGTAAACCCACACAGACATGGGGAAGCAACACTAACAGGCTCTGTCTGGGCCAGTCAAAAATGGTCACAGAATTGTTCTGAAGCCACTCCTTTATTATTTTAGCTGTGTGCTTAGAGTCATTGCCTTGTTGGAAGGTGAACCTTCCAACAAGACATGCAGACTGCACACAGAAAGGATCCAGGTTGCTCCACTCTAGGATTGAACCCGGGACCTTTTTGCTGTGATGCAGCGGTGATACCAATCGAGCCACTGTGCTGCCCCCTAA
>JAUZSV010431503.1:0-10268 GCA_034780495.1 Parotocinclus cesarpintoi | reverse complement strand
TATGTTACATAGCACGTCCCGTCTTGAAACATAGGGCATGTTCGTTTAATCGGACCAGCAGGGTATTAGGACCAAAACGATCGCATCCTATTAACCGGAATCGACTATTTGTAATGGCAAAAATATGTAAACTATTTTAAACTATTCATCTTTGAAATTAGAAGGTTAAATATTTAATCAAAGCACGATGTCCTTCTTGTTCATGATAATGAAGCTATTAGTAAAGCTATGCAAATCTGCATATGCATACTGACTAGTACAGATAACTGCTGTGCATGGGGCTAATGTACAGTATAAATCTCTGCACATAAAATCCTTTTTTTTTACAATATAGGTGGGTAAATGTTATATTTCTAGTAGAATATTGCAATAATTTGACATAATGCTTATTTTTTAATGGCATTAGGAGTCCAAGTGTACAAGGAACAAAATTATACAGTGCAGGGAGTCCAAGACCAGGGCCTTTGCTTATCAGTGCTTTGTCCTGGCAAGTCATGCAATAAACAGGATATATTGTAAACAGCCAACCTATAAGTAAGTGTAAAACAAGTTTATTTAATTAACTTAAATAATCATACATACTGCTCATGAAAATGTTATATCCCTGAAATTTTGTGAGCATTATACACGCATCTCTAGTACCATGGGACAATTTAGAAGCACGTAAAAAAAAAAAACAAGATTTAATTTACAAATGAACCGGAATTATGGGATCAAGCAATTTTAGAATCATAACATTCCTTGACATTCAAATACAATGGTCCCAACAATATGGAAAATGTTAATCTTAATGGTTTTCATTTTATGAATGTTCAGCTGATTTCTGATGTGTACTTATCAGTGTACAGTATTGTGCATAAGCTTTAGGCAGGTTTGACATTTTTTTTAGAATATAAAAAAAAAAAAAAAAAAAAAAAAAAAAAAAACTTCTCAAAATAGAAATCAAATCAGTTTTTGGTGTGACCGCCTTTAAAACTGCATCAATTCCTCTAGTTATATTCGTACAAGTTTAGAAGTTTCATATCATTATGGTCAGGTGTACGATTAGCCAGTTATACCAAAAGCATGATCATCATTTTATGTAGGTTGAAACATTAACTAAAATAGAAACAGGCATAAACAGGCCATAAACCATGGCAAGACTGAGCACAGCAACAAGACGCTAGGTAGTTATACTGCATCAGCAATGTCTCTCATAGGTAAAGGGCTGGGGTTTAAAGGTGTGCTGTTCAAGTTTAAAAAACAAACAAAAAAACAAACAAAAAAACAAACAAACAACAACAACAAAAACCACATTAAAACAGGCACTCTAGCATCAGAAGAAGCCCAGCAGTGCCATCAGCTCAGTGATAACAAAAACTGTAATTGTAATTTACTGTAACTGTAATTTAGAACTGCTCTTCTTACTAAAATTAAGAGTCCATCTGACAGTGCATTTTGTTAATTGACAAAAACGAATTATTAACCCTTTGAAAGCATTCTGTAGAATTTTCAACACCTGCCTAAAATTTTTTGCACAGTACTGTACGTCTTCATATTACCACAAACATTACATTCCATTAACAAACTTGCTTCCTCTCATTTACTGAAATGTATTTTGACTTCAGGAATGTTTTATGCATTTCTCCATAGCACTAATTCAGGTACAAGTAATAGAACAAAAAAACAAACCGGCAAAGAAAATACACTTACGGTTGTTGAACAGAAATTAACAAATAAACAGAAATGAATGAATAAAGGCGAATGTCAGGCTGAGCCAGCCAGTGTAGAGCAACACACAAACACACTGAAAATGTGTGGCTTCAAACAAGGGCTTTAAATAGCAGAGGATGAAATAAAGAAAATGTAGAAAAAGAAAATCTGGAATGGAATCTGTAACACTGGAAAGAATGTAAAATATGTTTTACCAAAATATTTTAATGGTAATATCAATTGGAAAGTAATTTAAAACACTGTTTGATTCCCTTGCACACTTGGGAAGTGCAGATGCATTTATTTTAAGCAGCACCACATTAATGTCATGTTGAGAATTTACAAATACAAGTTGTAGTCAAGCACAGACTAGACACACAATCAGTTGCCTTGTGTGTTTATGAAAGTAGTAACTTTCTGCTCCTGCACATGACATTGCACAAGGTTTGATGGGCCTGATGATAATGATTGGCAAAAAAGAGTGATTGTCTGTATGTGTGCCAAAGGCCATAATGTGAAGGGAGTGGCTGAATTTTCAGGTTTATTTTGAAGCATAAGGTCATACAGGCCTAACTCCAGTGGCAAAAATTTCAGTCTACCAGAAATTCTTATTCCCATTTTTCAGGGCATTAAAAAAAAAAAATCACTTCGATTCCAGGCAGAAATTGCTTATAGAAGTCAACACATCCTTCAGAACCAATTTCCAAAAGAACACTCGGCAGGGAACTGCATAACAAAGCTTACAAAAAGACAAAAAATTTGACTGTTCATGACGTTTTAGATTTCATTTCTGCATTCTGTATGTGAATGTTGTTATGCCTGGTGTTCATCAAATATCTCAGGAAACCTTCAATGAGGACTGCATGCAAGGTGTGTTTCAAGCTGGAGGAGAAACAGTCTCACATCTGGACTGGACTACAAAATCCCCAGATATCAATCCTCTTAAATAGCTGTGGTACTACCTGGAACAATGTGTAAGACGCCAAGGAAAGCGTCCATAAAATTGTGTCTTACTCCACAATTCTTTGAATGGCTGAACATGATTCTTTGAGGGGCTGAACATGATTCAATCTACATCCAGAAACTTGTCCAGTCTATGCCAAATTAAATTGCAGCTTTTATTCATGCTTATGAAGGTGCACTGGAGCAGGTACGTTTCATTCACGTGACATTCACGTTTTTTTGTTCTTTTTTGCTGTTCTCGCTTGGCAGTACATTTGCACCTCGCTGTAATAAGTCCACTGATTGGCAATAGTCTCCATTGTAGCTTGTTTAAGCTTGAAGTGAGTTCTCGATAATAACTGCATGTTTGTTTAATGGAAACGTGTACCCAACCCTCTGTTTTAGTCTAAAATATTGCTATACTTTTGGGTGCCATGGGTCACCTAAACTACGTTTCATCATAACCATAATTAGGAACCTGAGGCAGTAACAGCGCCATGCTAGTATTCTAATGAAAAAATTAACTATACCCGATTTATATGTTGTGTCAGATCAAAGATTACCAATTCCCGAATTGCAGAATTTTTATGCACAGTGATAAATGAAGGCCCTGGACTGGGACACATTTTACAGCACAAATTGTTTACCCTCAGTTTCTTGCATTTAACTTTGTATTAGGTTAATGAGAAGGAACTAAAGTTATTGTAAATGAGGAATAAGCCTGACAGTGAGAGTATGACATCAAGTCTTTGGCCAACATTAGCTTAGATATACCATTGTTTTAGCAGAGGTATGATAACCTTATATACTTATTTTTAATCAATATATTTAGTACAATACATTCAGAACATTTGCATGGGCAAAAAAAAAAAAGCAAAAAAAAAAAGCAACAGAATAGAACGGCTTCAACTAGACCATACCAACACGTATAAGGATCAGTACTGACCGTACAGTAGACAAGATCTTCCACAATGGACGGCCTTGGTGACTGAAGTGTCTGAAGGAAGAGCCTATAACACACACTTTTGAATGGTTCTTCCAAATATGGATGGCCAGGGATGCTGATACAGACAGAACACACACCTTAATATTCTCAACATAATAAAGCTGCATTAGTCTGTTGTTTTTTACTATTTGTTCAACTTGACGTGACAAACCCAATGCACAGATTGGCCACGCAGTGGACAGCAGCATGTCTGATCTCTACATCATTCTGACTGGGGTCAGCATGCTTCAGAAGTACACCATTCTCCCCAAGAAGCTCTGGAAGATGCTACAAGTACACACCAAGTTGAGCAGAAACATCAAAGACAAAATATGAAAAATGTCCTTTCAGACCTAAGATATGAACCATTTATTAAACAAGTCTTACCCGCTGGCACCTAGACCCATTACCATACAGCACTGAAGAGAGGGCTAGCAGCAGCTCAGAGTGTGTCCATGCACTGCACGTGCTTAGAGCATGCAAACAGTATGACACAAGAACATCCAATGCCTGCTCATCCACAATCACCTATGAACAAGCAGAGTCTTGTATCATTGGTAAATAAAACAGCGGTGTTCAGATGTTTAAAATTATCGTTACCTGTAACTGGTTTAGCAGCTGGTGAACCAGTTGGCACAGTTTGACAACGAGATGTTCTTGGTTGGTTGGCACCAGTCGGCTTGCATGCACAAGCAGTGTACAGACATCCTAAGAGGTATAATAACAAGAGCAAGAATGTAATGTAATTGCTGTTAGTCTCAGTGTAGCTTAGCAACAGTCTCCATTTCTATTTGCCATCTGTGTGAAGGTCCTGAATACTCTTTCCCCATATACAGATTCCAGGTCCTCCTGGGGGATCCCCTGACACAAAAAACATCTGCCTGATCCAGCAGAAGCTGATCAGAGAGGTACCCATGTGAGATGCCCAAACCACCTCTCGATTTAAAGGAACAGGAACTCTACTCTCAGGTTAGCCCAGACTCTTCACCCTGTCACAAGGAGTAAGCATAGGAATCTCATTTTCCACTTGTACCTACAAACATACTATTTTAGTCATAACTTAAAACTCTTGGCTTGGTACATCTGGATATCCTGTCCATCAAGATCACAATAAGGAGACTAGACACAGTCTTGATGGAGTCTGATCTCGAGCGACACAACTCCCACTTCATTTATAGAGAGACTGGCTTGAACCAAGTAATGGTACCAGTACCCAGTGTTCCTTCAATGTCATTCGCAGCACATGCTGAAGTACACAACTTTAATACATTTACAAATATGTTACCCACTGTGTGTTCCTGGACTGTCTATTTAAAAACATACTACTGCGTATGTAGTGACGTGAATCCACCCTTTCCAATCAGCAACACAGAAGCAACATGCAGGAAGACTCGAACGCTGAGCAGCTTATACCAACTAATATGCACTCTATCATTACAAAAAATAGCCCAGAAAAAACTCAAAACAATCAACCAATAGCAATTAAGGTAAATGTTCAATTGACTGTGATACTGAGTTGAGGGCCAACTCAACTGAGCACCCAACACTAGTTACTATTATGAGACATGAACAAGTAGAAAAACCAAGCCTAATAAATTACCCTTATGTGCATGCAGTGCACGTGTAATTATTGTACACAAACAGTTACCAGTTTATTAGGTTCACCTACAAAGGCAATAAAGATCAAGACTGAGAAAAACTTGTGGCAATGCGTGCTGTCGTGAACTTTGCACAAAGGCTGCCAAAGCCACACTTTTTCAGATGCTGAGTGTTGAATGCTGAAATTAAGTCTATGAACAGTATTCACAGATATGTCCTTCTAGTTTAGATGGCTCAATGCCAGGGTTATCGAGCTGCTTTAGAACAATATGTCAAATGTACGATTTCTAGTGAGGTGTGCAGTAGGGTTTTGATGTGCCTCATGGTGATCAAATCACTTCATAGTGATCAGTGTGAGTGCTTCTCAGAGAGGTTATGAAGACATCAGTCAGAACATCTGGTTGGTTTCATATCCCCCTTGCACTCAGCCAGGTATGTTGTCAGGTCCAGCAAAAGGTGGCCCAGAAGAGAACCTGAACATGCACTTCAGAACATGTACAGAATACGATCAGTGGATCTTGAAAAGAGGAAGGATAGGGTAGGACTTGTTGTTCTGTACCTGGCAATGACCTGAATGCCCTACCACATATGCTTCTGTTCACAAGTGCATCTGGTGTTTGAGAAGTGGCCATTGATTTTCCCAGCATTGGGTCACTCTGCTTCTCTGATGGTCCAAAACACTGGTTCTCACTGTTCTCGGGACTGTCTAGTCTGCTTGGGCAGTGTCTCAGAGATTCAGCAGGGAATTCACCTCTGTGGACTTCCCAGTCAGTGTGCTCAATACTGTCCTGGATGACAGGTTCTGTCTCATTTCCAACTGGCCTATCCCATCTTCAGAACGCTCTCTATGTTTGGGATTCGACCGATAGCAATGAGTAACCGAGATGGGTTAGGGTGTAAACAAGGCTGTGTGCTCTCACATCACAGGGTTCCAAGTCCACATACAGATGGAACTTGGGGGGGGTGGGGGGGCACTGCCTTGAACTTTGAGAATACTCTGTCAGGATGAATATTTTGGAATTGGCAGCTAGCCCTGGGGGCAACATACACTGGGCTAAATAAAATGGTCTACATCTAACAGTACAAACATGCAGGCTACCTCACAGCAGTGTCCTGAAAAGATCTGCACTACGTTCCACATGAAACAAGACTAGGCCATCCTGTGACATGTCCATGTCTCATTTTATAAGAATAAAAAAAGGAAAATCTCTGAGCTCAGGCTGTATGGCCAGCTAAAATCAGAGGTGGGGATTTTATTAGCATAGCAGTTAAGGTGCCAGACTCTAGGCCAGAGGGTTCAAATCCCACCTCTACCACTGTTGGGTCCTTGTGTCTTTACCAAACAAATTCTTGGATTATAAAACTGAATCCGTTGTAAGTTGCTCTTAATAAGGCCATGCAATAATGGCATACATGTAAATGACACAAATGTAGAGCAAACCATTATCCATGGAGCAGACGTTGGCTTGTTAACTTTTTGGACGTATCTGGATTAATGTCTGAGAATCAGAAACTAGCACATTCTGTCCAATCTAATAATTTATACCTGGATGCACTTTTGACTAGTCGTTAATTGCACGTTTACCACGTAGGTATACATTTACTGACTGAAATATAGTGAATGATATGGGTAATAAAATATTGTGCCCCGCCGCCATCATCATCATCATTATTATCAGACAGACATTATGTTATATTTCAATCTTAGATTAGACAAGTGACACCGTGACGCCACGTTCTCTGTGTTAAGTGTAGTTGGAGAAACTGACCTGTGGTGGGATGTATTCATTATTGCAGTAGTTTTGGGAGATCAGCAAATCTAACAGCAAGTTCAGCTCAGTTCTGAGACTCGGACACTCAGAGGTCCGGAGAGCTCCGAGTTTACTAAAGCAGTGGCGGAATTGATCTGCTGCTCCAGCAATTCCACCTACATTTAAACCCGAATTAACATATGCTGAGCCTAAATCACATGAAGTCACCCGAGCCGCCATCTTGACGTACTCGACATAGTGGTTTTGTTATGGTAACGAATCCTGTATTACACGCTTCAAACTAAAAGACTGTGATCAAGTTCATATCCACAGACGTAATGTCCACCCTTAAGTCCAACTGCATGTTTTTAAAATTCATTAATTTGCAAAAACCTGTTCAATATGTTCACTATTATTGTCAATACGCAAATGTAGCTGTATGGTTAGCAACAGCTGTAATAACTACATGCCTCATTGTTTAACGCTTATTTTATTTCCTGCAGTGTTAAGTGCTTTCGAAAATTAAACTCGAAACGTAAAATGTAAAAATACACCCTTTTATGTTGGACTTGATATTCATATGATATGATTCCTAAAAGTGGTGTTAAATTAAAATTATACTGACAGTCCACTATTGGTAGACCTTCTCAAAAATTTAGCACATAAGCATTGCAAACTATTACATATTGCTGTTTAAACATAGCATACAAACGTAATTATTAAAAAAAAACTTTTTTGTAAACTATATATTTGGCATATATTGTAATCATAATCGACTCTTGTCATGTTAATTTACTCTATAATCTTATGACTCGACTTGCTAATAATCAGAATTAGCTATACATATATTTTAAATATACTGTATATCATTTATTTTCTTATTTTGTCCCTCCTGTTCAGGAGGCTCGTTGTGGAAATTATGTTCACCATTTAAAATAAACAATAATTGGAAATAAATAAATGTCCACTTCTAGAGCATGAGCAAGAAAAAATATTGTTTGCCCACAAAAGCCACCAAGCCAACAATCTGAGATGGTTTCAATAGCTCCTGAATGACTTGGTCCTCCTATATTTATATAGATCTTTATTCTCTTTAATTCTGACCCAATCATCTTCTTTTTATTTTCCAAATCACACACACAGTTGTGTCCAGCTTCACACCAGTTGCCCTATGCTTCTGGTACCTGCTGGTTCCTTTAGTACCGCCTTTCTGGGAAATACTGTCCTCCTTTCAGACAAGCTTTTCAAGGCTAAAATCTAGAAACACACCATTTCTTACTTGATTACACACTCTCAATACAGCTCTAATTAATAAAGAATAATAATAACTGAATAGTCACAATTAATCGTCTCACTAATCATCTTCAAAAATCTCAGACACAATGCCCTGTTTTTATTTTATGTGCTATTTACATAATTTACATATCTTAACAGTCAAACAGACGTAAAAACACAAAGTTCAATATTTAGTTACACAAAACACAAGTATCAATCTACACTGCTCACAAAAAATAGGGGATATTTTAAATGGATATGTAAAGGATCCCACAAGAACTGCTGGACAATCTGATCCTGTCCATGCCCCGTCACTGTGTGTTTTGGCACTCTTGGGTGATCATACAGCCTACTGAACAGTTTATGTGTGGTACTCTCATCCAGTTTGACATGCTTCTGTTCACCCCCATGAACAACTTTCTTTAATTTTAGTAGTATACCGATACTCAACCAAAGAGCACAGGGCACAGGCTTTGGAATGCCCTGGATGTGACTCCAATCCATCGCAGATCCCAGCAGAATTCAAATGGCTATGCTAGTAAAGTTGGTTTTACAGCATAACGGTTTCCACAAAAAACATGCTGGTTCTGCTGTTTAATACCAGGTTCATATAGACCGCTGTGCCACTGGCCACTTTATTAGGTGCATTTGTTCAACTGCTTGTTAATAAAAATTTACTTATATTACTCCCAGCAGTATTCAGCAACAATTCACAAAGCTCAAATTCTGTCAGACTGGTTTCTTGAACTGGCAATGAGTTCACTCTAATCAAATGGCCACCACAGTCAACAGATCTTAATCCAGTACAGCAACTTCCAATATAGCACAATCCTGGATAAGGTGAAAGCAGTCAATCACAGTGTCAGGGTGATTCCCCAGTTTAAGTATTTGCTGTTGTCCCACATTGTTAATGACATCAAGAGGGAATGATTAAGAACATTGTTTCACATAGTTATAATAAAATACTTCAGTGAAACATAGAAATGCTGAGTAACAAAGATTTGACATATAATATTTAGCTATTCATACTGAGTTTTTTTTAAATGTTCACTGACACCATTAAGTATGGTTGTAACATTAAATACAGTACTGTAGAAAATAATTGCTTCTACATCAAGTTTGTAGTAGTTATCGATGTTTTCTTATTTTAACGTATAAACTGTAGAAATTCACTTTCCCCAAGCGTTCTTGTTTTTCATTTGGATACATCTCAGAAACATATAAATGAAAGTCAATTTGTGAATTTTGGTGTAATGACTCTGGCCAATACACACATATTTTGGTATTAATCATAAAACCATTTATGTTCTTATCCGAGTGATCATAGACAGGGTCACACACAAAACATACACGGCACTTTAGAGACCAATTTAATTTTCATTTGCAGCATTTAGCAGACGGCCTTATCCAGAGCAACTAACAACTGATACAGTCTTACAATTCAAGCAATTGTGGGTTATGGGGCTTGCTAAAGAACTGTGAAAGCAGTGGGATTTGAACTCTGGACCAGGTCTGGTAGCTTAACCACTAGGCTAACAGTAGCAACTGTCAAATTCAATTATTTCATGTTCAATGCTTAAAAAAGTAAGATTTTTGCATTCAGTTTGTGGTGTGACGGAGTTTTATCCAAATTCCATACGTTTCAAAACAAACTGGCAAACTAGTACACAAATGCTTGAGACTTCCTAGGTAATACTGGTTCCTGAAACAAATTAGGTGCCATTTAATTATGGGGTATATAATTTCTTTTGAGCTGAATGTATGAAAAACTACATAGAATGTTAATGATTTATCCATCATTTATACAAATGCACAAAAAAGTAGCCAAACTGGAACACGCATCACAACCTGGATCAAAAAGATGGGCTTGTAAATGAATACTCTTCGGTGGAATTGCACACGTTGCTGGAATGATGGCACAAAAATTACATTTACAGCATTTAGCAGACGCCCTTATCCAGAGTTACAATTAAAGCAATGGTGGGTTAAGGGTCTTGCTTAAGGACCCAACTGTGGCAGCTTGG
>JAUZSV010431492.1:0-10268 GCA_034780495.1 Parotocinclus cesarpintoi | reverse complement strand
GTGTGTGTGTGTGTGTGTGTGTGTGTGTGTGTGTGTGTGTGTGTGTGTGTGTGTGTGTGTGTGTATGTGTATGTATATATATATATATATATATATGTGACTGGTGTTGAAATGAACTTGTGTATGGATATAACCTTGTGTGTGTCACTTACACGGCCACTGATGCTGATAGCGAACTTAAAGAAGCCAAATAAACAAACAAACAAACAAATTATGATTTGGGTGGGTGGAGGGACGATCGTAGCATTCTGGTCAGAGACCCTTAGGGAATTAATGCCTCTTACCTAAGCTAGTTGTCATTCTGTTTTGGCCCATGAGTGTATTTATACTTGTGTATGTTCTCCTTTGTAAAGCGTCTGTGGGTCAATGAAAAATGCTGCAAAAATGAAGTTTCTAAAGGATGTAAAGCCCCACCATAAACGTTACAGCTCAGTATGTATTTTGGCGGATCCTATTCAAATTCTGAATACGTCACCCTGTTCCTAAACCAATGAGAAGGCATGGGGTGTGCTTAACGATTTTGTTACAAACACGAATCCGGAGTAAAAGCTTCTTTTCCTAGGTATGTACATGCTGGTAAAACAAAACAAAATAACCAAATATGACGCAAAAGCTTGTTGAGAGGTGCTAGTATCTATAAGCGTTGCGCTTGTAGTGTCCCAGTGTGTGTTTTGTGTTGACGTACGGATTGTTTGTGAGAACGAGAATTTAAGGTGCTAAGCGGGCGAGCTGTGCTAGTCAGCGCGCCTTCGTGTTCATACAAATCTGTCGTATGAGTAAACGCGCTGTCGGTGTGTCCTTAAAGTCGCTTATGTACGAACGAAGCGCGGAAATCTGGTTAAACCGTTGTACTGAAACTACTCCGTCAGGGCAAGATAGTTACCGTAGGAATCGACAGGGGGAGGGAGTTTTGTTCTGGCGTCTGGTTTAGACATTTTGCGCTTAAACATGGAAGTAAATAAAGAGCCGCCGTCTGAACGCTGTGCCTCAAACGTTTCAATCAGAGACGATACGGACAGGCAGGGTTGATGTTTACGCGTACAGTGCCCATTTTGACTTTGGGACTGTGTAAGGACGTTGCAAATGGGGAGATAATAAAGCTCGAGTCTGGGGGTTTGCTCCGGCTACGTGTTGTGCGTGGATAAAAGCTACAATATGGCTTAAGAAATAAAAAGGATGCACACGCTGCGTTTGGACTCTATTGTTTAGGCAGAGTAGTGTTGGATGGTGTGTGGCGTATTACGGGGACGGCGCCAGACTGCTCCCAATCTGTCCGTTACGACGAACAAACGACGCTTTCGATCTATGGCTAACTAGTATAGTATTCGTGATCCAATCCTGCACCCAAACAATGGCATTCGGGTCGAACTTTTCGAGCTAAACCGCAAACAAATGTGTCTTTTGTAAGCGGGATTTACACGTAGCGCGACCACGAGTGAAATCTTTGCTCGGGGTAAAGGTAGACGCTTCTGTTTGAAGAAAAATAGCCGTTTCACACCGAACCGAGTACAAACATGGCCAGCGAGAGCTCGGCTTGTTGTACACTGACTGAGCTCGGTCGAGATGAGGAATCCCGGGTAAGTGTTAAACTCCGCCTCTCGTGGGCGAGCTTGTATTTTAGTTGTCCCACCACTAGTGGGCGTGGATTTGCGGCTCTTCGTGCTCTGATTGGTTTGAGGAAATGTGTGGGCGGGCGCTGCGTAAGTCGCTGTGTATATGACGTGTGCCGCGGCCAAACATTGCTAAGCGAATCGCGTGTGGTGCGTTCTAGGAAGTTACATTATAACTAGGCTATAAAGGGATGTCTCTTGGATTCTGTTAGTCCATGTTATAAACTCTGTTTGTTTTTAAATGGAATATTATTATAGGTAGAGGGATTGATAATATCATAGAGCATATGGTGTTTGAGGTGAACCTGGCAAACGTAGCAATTTTACAGAGCTCGCTTTTTAAATAACTTTACTGTCTTACATGTCAGAATCGAAAGGTGACCTGAAAAACACAACGGACATTCCGGCAGAAGTTGTTTTATATACTGCGCACAAAAGTAGGTTATAGTACAAAAAAATATCCCATACTAAAATATATTCTTATAGGCTCATTTAAACGGTGTGTACGTGTGGGAGAGAAGCCTCAGTGGCGGCCGTGAGATAAACCCCCATAGTCAGTTTTACAGATGACTGACGTTTGAACCGTCCAATCAAAGAACCTAGTCATCCGCCCTCATTGCTTTCACGGAGCAATAGCCAATGGGGTCATCGTTGGGCGGGGATAAGGAAAAGCCGTCGGAGCAACGCCTCTCGACAAAGAACCCAACTGGGGTTGTTTTCAGACGCGATTTTCCTTTTTTTGCTCCGTATTTCACATTATTTACTTGTTTAACCCAATTAAGTGTTTTAGCCGTAGCATGCACACGTGACCTCCGGTCCACGCGCCGTGTTTCAGTGCAGAAATTGTTTTAAGTCGCTTCCGATTTCTTTGGTCCTATTCGTGGTCAGTCTAAACAACTCGACTAGCTTAGCGCCCGCAGGAGGTGAGTGAACCGTTTGCTTTGGTCTTGCCCTTTAACTCCCACAAGACAAATCCTAAACTCTAAGCACTTTGGTTGTTTGTTTTTTTTCTAGGCTACGATTTCGTTAAAACCCGAGTCTCCGTGTGATCGCGCGCGTGCGCGCGTGTGTGTGTGTGAGATTCTGAACAGCTAGCCGCTGTTCATGTGGCTCTTGATTCTGTATTGACATCTACATTGGACCGAATGGCAAAGTTAGCTTTGGGGACACAGATATAGTTCAGCTCATCGTGTATTACCGATAAAGTTGTTTGTTTTCCATTAACCACGTTACGATCCGTACAGTTCGTTGTGCGCGTGCGCCGTGTGTGCAGCGGAGTTGTGTGGTCAGTGTTAGTGGTCCAATTGCTAGTCTACGGACTGGGTTTGTCGATCCCGTAGATACGAGTATTTAGGAGGTTTTGTAGCCCGATTGGCTCGCTCGTATGTGTGTTTGAACAGTCTGTGACAGGCCTCAGGCGCAGGGGGAGGGGGTGGATAGCACAACAACTGCTACTCTCCTATGAAGCAGGAATTATGCTACCTTCACGTGCACTCGCCTTTTCTGTAAACAGGAGTTCTCGAAGCAAACGCTCAACATAGATGAATGGATGATCACTGTTTCATCATTTCACACCCTTCATGGTATATGAAAGTACGAGTTCGCTGGTGTGAGGCAAATGAAAAGTAGCGCGTGTGCGCACAATACACAAGGCTAACTCATTGGCGACTCTGAGCTGGACCATACGGGGAGCACGTGAAGGAAGTGTTGTTTTTAAACTTTTACTCCCGGACACTGGTTCTATGAGGCGTTCTGCCTGAGCGGTCTTATTTACGTTGTGTATTTGGCGGACGCTTTCATCCAATGAGACTTAAAAAGGGGCCATGATGCAAGTATTGGCTATACTGACCAACTGTTCCTCGTTACCGGGCCACATACAATAAATAAATAAATATATATATATATATAACATCATAAGAAGGTCAATCATATTGTCTTCGTAGCTTGATGTTCAGGTTCGCTCCGAAAGTGGGCGAGGTGAAGTACAAAAGCATGGCTAACCATAGCGCTGCTCGATGTACGGTCTCCGAAATGCGAAACTGTACAAACACGCCGCCCTGTACAATAACGTACCATTCGAGAGCGATCCGTGTGCTAACAGACCGCGCGACAAGTCTTGACGCGTGGGTCAAGCACGTTTCGTGTGTGTGTGTGTGTGTGTGTGGCTACCGCGAGTCAGCTGGCTGCCTTAGCTTAGCTGCAGGTTCCCTCAGCGCTTTGTCATGTGCTTGGTTTGCAACGATTCGGTCAAACGATCGTGAAATAGATGTCGCTCCCGTAGATCGATCTAGATCGAGAAGCAAAGTCGAGTTCTGGCTTTGTTTGGTAGAGCTCTTGTTGGACGCCTCGTGTTACTGTGTAGGTGGCGCCTGTGCTGTGTGTACGCGGCGGGATCATAACGATGGCGTAATGCACAGCTCTGGAGCGCGTGTCGTCTGCTCCTAGGGCTAAGCTGCGGGCATGAAGAGCAGCGGAGCACAGTTTGCTGCTTTATCTACTTTTACGCGATGACGCTAGAGTATGTGATGAGGGAAATAACGTAGTGTAGCGAATGGGATTGTCTGTGGAGGCTGAAATGAAAAAAAAAAAAAAAAGGATTAATATGGGTATTACTTATAGCTTTCTTTACGGATGTCACTCTAATAATAATTCGATTCAATAATAATTCAATTGCAATTGAATGTTGTGCCTTGTGCGATTACCTCACGACTTTTCTTGAGACAGCACATTAATGGATAAACATAAGCCTCATGTTCTGTTTAATATTTAAATTTTCATCATTAGCCTATATTCCTTTGTAGGAGCCCTAATCAGAAAAAAGTATGGAGAATGCAAAAGACACGCACAAAAACTCCAGATTATGAACCAGAGATATTTTATGTTTTGTCTGGTCAATGAAGCTTACTTTTTTGTTAATAAAATTCCATTCCTGCATGCCAGACCTGTAACACATTGTAAAAAGTTGGGACGGGGCATTTTAGTAGTAGTAACGAGGTAAAAAATATTTTTATTTCAATCATATGATCTCATAAGGTGGTTGTAATCATGATTTGGTACAAATGCAGCATCCAGGAAGGCCTGCGACCATCTCTAGTTTGTCAACAAATGTGTAAAAAAAAAACCTGACATTTAAAAAAAATAATGTTCCCCAAAGACAAATTTTAGTACATTTGCACATTTCTCTTCATCTGCAGTGTATAATATCAATAAAAATTCAGGGAATCAAGAAGAATTAGAAGCATAAGCTGGACACGTGATGTGTTATACCTTAGACAGCATTACATCAAGAACTGTCATTCATAAATGGCTTATAGGACCACATGGCCAAGAGATTACTTTGGCAAACCTTTGTACGTTTTTACACATTAAATATAGTTACATTCACAAATGCAACTTAAAATCCCCTGTACAAAAACATATGCCTCATGTTAACCATGTCCAGAAGCGGTGGCGGCTTTTATGGACTGGAAGTAATGTAGGATGGACCATTACACAGTGGAAACGTATTGTGGACAGAAGACTCGGTAGTCCAGCTCTTTTTGTTGTATTTGTTTTAAATGGACAATGTGTGCTCCAGACCAAAAACAAAAAGAGCATCCAGACTCTCCAGAAACCAGGGCCTGTCATGGTATGGGACTGTGTCAGTGCCCTTATCAAAGGTAAAATGACAGTTCTGCGGTGGTAGCATTAATGCAGAAATGTACAAGATTTTAGCATGGCATATGCTACATTCAAGATGTCATCTTTTCCAGGGAATTCCATGCATTTTTCAACAAGACAATGCAAACCACGTGATGCAAAACCATGTGAAACACTAAATCGCTTGGTATATTCTGTGCCAAATCCTCTCTTAAGTCTGGTAAGAAGGAATGGCAGCTTTATAAAGTGGTAAATGCTTTACTATCTCAGTGTTGTTTTTTTAAATGTTACAGGCCTTAAATGCAGGAGTGGATATTTATACTTTTCACAAAAATGAGCGGATATTTATTAATGCGATATTTCATTTTGAAGTATCCCCAAATTTTTTGCAAGCAGTAAACAAATGAAATGTCTTGGATTCATCATGGTTGCAATAAAATAAACATAATTTTAAAAGTCAGGTAAACGTATGGAACACTGCTTTTATCGTTTGCCTTACTTAACCAGCCTTTTCTAATTCTTGGTTGTATTTATTAATCCGTAAAATAAAACCAAACTATGGAGTCCCAGAAGTGTCAGGAAGTTGCTTTTTAAAAAAAAAAAGAAATTTGACTTGCTCTCTCAATTGAATAATCCATTCCCGCAATTTAATAGTTAGTTCCCTTAATTTGATAATTCGTTCCCTCAAATTAATAATCAGTTCCTTTGAATGATCTGTTCTGAGGCATAACATGCAGCAAACAAGTACGGTACCTAATCCAGTCCAGTCAGTTTCCATAATGCACCAATACTGACCCAAAGAAAGACGAACCAGTGTCTGATAATAGGCATATGAATTTATAGGATTTTATTATTATTATATTATATATGTATGTTATACCAGTTTATGAGTGCGATTTCATGTACTCAGTCTCTGCGTCGCCGTCCCAGTGATAAGCCGTGCAGAAACTGTGTTCGCCTCAGCAGCTATAGTTTTAGTTGATGTTTGCTTATTTCATGTCTTTATATTTGACATGGTCAGTGTTCTATTTATTTATTTTATTGCCTTAGCATGGATTGGCTTCCTGTCTAGTTCTAGACACCGGCTCTCACCAACCCTGTTCAGGATTAAACGAACAAGATTGTGAATGAATGATTGATATTGTTCTATTAAATTAATTTGCTTTATTAATGATTGTTATATTGCGCTTACCTATCATTACATGGAAACAATTGTCTACAAACTGTCTAAAAACTTTTTTTTCACCTTGATACTTTGGGGGCTCAACATTTGCTTAGTTATGACTGTTATGTAATGCCAGCTACTTACCAAAGGTTTATTCGTGGATTAAATGGGTGGATCCCTTGTTGGTTCTTTGTAAAAACTATGCAAGTCAATGAGCAGTGCACTGCATGAACAACATTTTTAACATGCAAAGAAATTCTGTTACTCAGAGTAATTAGCAGTAAAATTGGGTCACTATCCCACTCAATACGCAAATAGACATCAGCATACACTCAATTTGTTTAGCAACATAACTGGTCAGCATGTGCATTCTACCAGAGCACAAATTTATTTGAATATGGGTCATTTTATTACCTAGAGCACTTCAGAAAGGCATTTACCATTTACTGATTTACTGTTAATATCATACCACTTTTTTTTGCTTTGTTTAGAATTTGCTTTTTTTTGCCTTGGATGCTCAGGTTTGCCCTCACACAACTGCACCTAGTCTCAAGTCTCAATCAAGTCTAGACATATGTGTGCATTTGTTTAACAATCTCATCCATCCTATTCTATAAAACAGGTTGTTGACCGGACATTACCACAGTAACATAGTTTTTTATGCTACTGTAATATAAATATAAACAGTATTTTCACAAGACATCTTCAGATAAAATATAAAGATGCTCCCAAAATACCCAATTGATTGAATATAATGAGCAAAAGACAAAATCTAGCTGTTCACCAACTCAGGATCAGCATTGTGGTGAAAATGTACTGTCATCTCAACCAAATGACAAATTTCCTTGTCGCTAAAACACCTCTAGAGCATCATAAAAGCTCTTCCAAGAGTCCTTGTTGAAGGCGTTCTGATGACTTTAATTTACACGACGCCTACCATGATTAAATGAGATAACATTTTTGTGTCTTTTTGCCCGCTGTAACATTGTGAGCACAAGTCCTCCTGTGCCACTCTGCTCCATATGTGGATGGTATGAAGTTCCCTGTGGAGCTCTCTTTCAGAAACTGGCTGTGAAACATTTTGAGGAAGTACACATTGTATATGGTGTGCAAAATACCCTGCAACGGTCATATTAAAGCTATGTTTTTTGTATAATTATATTAAATATGCCTTTAATAATGTAGAACAATGGAATAGACCCCACCTAGACCATTTTTTTTCTGTTACTTCATTTCAGTTGGTAATGCAGTTACTTACTCCTGCAGGTCTTTGGTGCCCCCTGATTATGACTTCAGCATGAAGCGCCGTCTGGAGGATCAGGAAGCGGTTTTTACAGCGCAGCAGCGCAGGCTCCCGGGAGGCACAGACGGCTTCCAGCACAGGGTTCTGGCCCCTGCGCCGGCGGTGTACGAGGCTGTAACTGACAATGTGCAGCCCACCGCAGGCATCCAGTACCCTGTACCGCAGGGCTACCCGGTACACAAACACCATCGCAATCGATCATCTCTCACGCAAATACACAAACTGATTCTGGTGGAAAAAACGTTGTTTCTGAATATTTTCTTTTATGTAGGTTCCCACTGTGGCTCAAGGCTCTGTAGGCCATGGTCACACATTGAATTCTACTGTTCATGGCAGTTCCCATCATCACAGCCCTTCTGTGCAGCCGCATGGCCCTGCACTCATTCAGGGTCATGCTCACCCACCTAATCCCAATGCCACTGCACAGGGCCAGCAGTTCCAGAGACTCAAGGTGAGGGGCTTCACACCGTGAAGTTATTTGTTTATTCATACATACTGTTTACAAAATTAGGGGATATTTCATTATGGGATATCCAGTCATTTTTGTGAGCAGTATAATAAATGCACAATTATAGCAATGTTTCCATGTCAACCATGGAGTTTAAGCTGATGTTCAGTTTGCATTTCAACAGCATTTTGTATATAGCGCAGAGGTTTGGCTATGTACAGTGGTGCTTGAAAGTCTGTGAAACCTTTAGCGCATAAATATGACCATAACGTCATAACGGGAGATAAATAGAACCCAATTAAGAAAGACAATTAAATGAGGCAAAACTATTGTACTTTGCATTTTTTTAATGAGGAAAATGCTCGAGGTTTACATATCTGTGGGTATTATTTGAACCTGCTTTTAATGTCACAAATGTTGGTGTGACAAATGTTGCAGCAATAACTGCACCTTTATGTATCTGATAAGTGCTGATTAGTCCTGCACATTTGCATTAAAAAAATCAGTCAGGGTCTCTATACAGAACAGCTTCTACTGTGGAATGTTGGTGGCTTTACTCGTGTGAACTGCTTGCTTCTGGTCTTTCCACAACATTCCCCCAGTGTTGCTGCTAACCCAGTTTTTCTTTAAAGTCATTGCATGGGGAGCTGTTTTTAGCATATGCTCGTGCAATTCAGAATTAATCATTTCCTTAATGATTACAAGTTGTACTTGCCCAGATGCAACAAATCAGTCTAAACATTATAGTGTCACCAGCATATTTCTCAGATGGGATATGGTTTTTACTAAGGTTTTCAGAAACCCCATTTGTTCATGCCATGATACACTTGCGTGAAATGTGTTGCCAAGATTAGACTTTGATAGATTGTTTTTTATTGGGTGCTAACACACACCGGATTGTTATCCCATTGATTTTACATAATGACAAAATAAATGACCCATTGTTATATTTTTTGTCCGATTTGTTTATACAGTTTGATCATATGGAGCACCTGCTTTTGTGTACTACATTTTACCTGTATCCCTATATAATATGTTCTTCATATGATACAAAGTACCATTAGATCGTAGGGAGTTGTTAAACAATTTAGTGCGTATTGCTTATTATTTTGAACAGCAGATTCCATCACATATGATGTTAACACAATATAACAACATATTGGGCACATAAAATAACCTCTTGCACTTGGTGTTTCTTTAAAAAGTGCCAAATAAATTGTAGATTAAGCAGTAAAAATATGGTAATCACAAGATTTTTGTAAAAGTAGTATGTTTTTTAAGTGCTTAATTTATTTGTAAGATCAGTTTTCCTTATTTTTTATTTATTTATTTTTTTCAGGTGGAGGATGCTCTGTCCTACTTGGACCAAGTCAAATTGCAGTTTGGAAGTCAGCCACAAGTTTACAATGACTTTCTGGACATCATGAAAGAGTTCAAATCTCAGAGGTGCACTTGTTGTTTATTAGAGACAACAGAAACAATAACACTCATTCTATTTGCTGATATAGCACTGCGTTGCTGTAGTTGTGCATTAATAGTTATTCTCTTCTTTGTTCTGTGTGCAGTATCGATACCCCGGGCGTGATCAGTCGGGTATCTCAGCTCTTTAAGGGTCACCCTGACCTTATTATGGGCTTCAACACCTTTCTGCCTCCTGGTTATAAAATTGAGGTGCAGACCAATGACCTGGTGAACGTCACCACGCCGGGACAGATCCACCATATTACGCCTCATGGTATCTCGGTGCAGAACATCCCCACAACGGCGCCAGCACAACACCAGAGCCACCTGACCGCTCCTAACTCTACTACAGGGACCCCTCCTTCAACTCAGCCATCACAGAAGAACAAGGTGAGCCTATTGACAAGTAATCAATCCATTGTATTTAGTATTTTAGTATGAGTCTGCTTGCTACTAAGTATGGAACAATATCACAGTGTGACTCTGGTTATTGCATAGAATGAAGTCCTGTCTTCAGGTTAAAGTGTTTTAATTCATTTTGCCTTTTTTCATCATTGCATAAATGAAATAGCCTAAATGTATTAATATTGTATGTATGAATTACCTCACAATTAAAAACCAAATATAGCACAATATTCTTTA
>JAUZSV010431481.1:0-10268 GCA_034780495.1 Parotocinclus cesarpintoi | reverse complement strand
TCACACTGGATAAGTTCTTCAAACATTGACTGGAATTTAGTAAGAACTTGTTTTTTACAGTATTATGCTTCGCATGCAATGAACAAAGTTGGTAAGCAACAGTAGTTCTTGTTTGTACGTTCGCTATACGTGTAAATCGCACTATAAAGGTTTAATAAGCATTTAATATGTTACATAGCACGTACCGTCTTGTAACATGGGGCATGTTTCTTTAATCGGACCAGCCGGTTATTAGGACTAAAACCATCGCATCCCGATGTGGTCCCATTAACCGAAATCGACTGTATTTCAAAATGAATACAAAGAGGATCCGTTAAAAACTGTTGGATAATCTGATCCTGTCTATGCTCCATCACTGTCAGCGTGTTTTGGCATTCCTGGGTGACCATACACCCTACTGAACAGTTAATGTGTGCCACTCTCGTGGTTTGACCTGCTTCTGTTCACCCCCATAAATATATTACTTGCTAATCAATAACAATAACAGAGTTTTTTGACTTTTCATTTGCTTTTTTGCTGATCTTGTTTAATGTAATAAAATCAAATGATTTTTGAATTGCTTTATTTTCATATTGAAATATCCCATAATTTTTCTTAGCAGTGTACTTTTCAGTAGTTTCTCTACATGCAACACAGCGAGCCAGGGCATCACAGGCCGCAAGGCTAAAACCACTCTATGCATTTTTGCTCGCTAATTGCTCCCTAGACCCCTCCCCCCACAATACATTCACCAGCCACTTTATTGGGCATACCATAGTACAGGGTTGGACCCACTTTTGCCTTGATACTGCATGGCATGGGTGCAACAAGGTCTGGAAACATTCCTCAGAGAGTTTAGTTCATATTGACATAATAGCGTCACACGGATGCTGCAGCTTTGTCGCTTGCACATTCATTAAAAGAGCCCATTATGAGAACATATTACACCATTACAAGACCGCAATCAGCCTGGACCACTAATATAAGGCCCCATGGATCCACAATTTCATGATGTTTATGCTAAACTCTGATATACACATCTAAATGTCACAACAGGAATCAATATTGATCAGACCAGGGAACAAGTTTTCCAATATTCTATTATCCAAATTCGGCGAGTCCATGTGTATCCTCAGTCACGTGTTTTTAGATGACGAGAGTGGAACTTCGTGTTTTCTGCTGTACCCAATCTTCTTCAGGGTTCTCATGTCATGAGATATTCCTTCGACTGGTTATTTGAGTTGCTGCTGCTGCTTCTATCAGCTGGAACCAGTCTGGCAATTCTCCTCTGACCTCACCAAGGTATTTTCGCCCAGAAGAAATTGACACTCACTGGATATTTTCTCTTTTTTGGACCATTTACTGTAAACTCTGGAGATGGCTAGGCATGAAACCATCAATAATATAACCAACTTATACTTACTCCATAGCTCAGCAGTTTCTGAAATACATGCTCATGTAGCACCAACAACCATGTTGAGTTCAAAGTCACTTAAATAACCTTTCTTCCACAATCCTGATGCTTGGTTTAAACTTCAGCAGAACTCCTAGACCATGTCTCCATGCATTGAATTGTGATGGCTAATTAGATATTGGGGTTAACTAGGAGTTGAACAGGTGTACCTAATAAAGTGGCTTGCAAGCCTAGAGATACACCATTTAATTAAACTACAGAATAACAATTCACTACTCACTACAGACACTTAAAGGCTTCAACCAAATAGCAATTTCCAAACATTTTAAACAACAGTATAAAACGATCCATGATTATGAAAGAATGGGTCTGAACAAAATTGACACAGTGTGTAAAATCACCCTTGCACAAAAACTGTTGTTACACTTACCTCAAAAAATCTCTTCTCAACTTTAGGATTGACTCCCATAGTGCGTTGCTCATAGCAACAAACAATGCAGGTCTCAGGTCCAGCCAGGAGCTTTAAAGTCTCCACCAGTGGCTCCACAGACTGCAAACGCAGGAAAGATTAAACTAACAGATTCTGTACATGCACACTGTAGACGTTCAATGTTCCTATAAGGTAGCAGGTAAAAAGAAATGTTACCTGTTCATAATAGATGCAGTCAGCCATCAGAATGTAATGTGGATGTGGAAGGAAGTATGTCACACTTTCACCCCTTTGAGAGAAACACAGGGTATTTATCTGGACACGTCAACATCATTTATCTAATATAAGAACATTGCACCTTTAAAAAAAAGAAAGCAGAGTCAAATTAAGTAGTCCAGCAATATAACTAGAAAATATACAAATATCCAGCTTTATACAAGTGAACATCATTTGCACATACATTTCATATTGAGAGCCTTTCCAATGAAAGCACATGAATTTAAAACTGTTTTATCAAGGGCCAGAAGATCAGTACAAACCATTTCAGTACCTTGGCTGTAATAGAGCCTGTACTGATGAGTTCTTTGTTTTCCCGGCTATTTAATTCAAGGAGTGGTTGGAGATCCTCTAGATCTGTCACTGTGACGTTGGCCCTGTGAGAATAAAACCAATATGTTAGCCAATATTCCGTAGGATAAAGAACAAAAACCACTTTCTATTAGACATGGTTGGATACAAGCAAATAGGCAATACCATATGTACTGCACATCTCTATGAAGACACCAATGGAATCATTTGAGCTTTTTTCATAATAAACTATTCAAAATGGTCTGTATAATGGTACCAATAAAGACCATTATTAAAATACCCCATATAACTTAAGGAAATTAGGTAAGGGGAGATAAAGTAGCCGGTTTAATATGTATAAACCAACCCATAAGGCTGGAGCGGCGGTACATGCTTCCCATGGATTCTGGAGATTAAATCCAAAAGTGGAAATTGAAGCTCAGGGATAGAAATAGTGGAAGGGAGAGGTGTGATATAAACATATAAACATCAAGAAAATGTACCATTACTTATACAAAAGCATTAAAAATTTATGTAGATAACTTAATGAGCACTAAAAGAAACGTCTATGAGCAGTTTACAAAAAAAAAAAAAAAATTATTTACATTTTCAGCAGACACTCTTATCCAGAGCAACTTACAACTGATACGGTCTTACAATCCAAGCAATTGTGGGTTAAGGGTCTTGCTCAAGGACCCAACTATGGAAGCTTGGGCGAGGTAAGATTTGAACCCTGGACCTTTTGGTCCAGAGTCCAGTACCTTAACCGCTAGGCCACCACAGTCCCACATGGGACAAGTTTAAGAAAGAGCAACCTGTTGTGCAGTATTTTAATAACAATTCCCAATGTTCAGCTGTCAGTCAGTTAATCTTTATTCAACCTAACTGACTGAAAACGAACAAACGAAATTTGAAGTGCAGTGTTAGACACTGTTGGCTCCATTCTGTATATCACCAGCAACGTGTTCAGGACCAGTAACGGTTACATAATGAGTAACTCACCCCAGAGAAGCGGCCATGAGTCCCACCACTCCTGTACCTGCTCCAAGCTCCACAATGGATTTAGAAGACCAGGTATTGAATCCAGCAGCAGGATTATAAAACTGCTCCGTCTCTAAATATTTTGAAAGTACAATAGCTGCATCCCAAACAACACAGCCTACATCGCCTTTATTGCACTGATACAACTTAAGTACTGCTCCGTCCTTTTTCTCAATCTCCCTGACGAAGCAACTGTCTACATTCAAATCCTCACAGGAGGCCGCCATGTTGCTTCAGCCTTCTCCTCATTCTTTCCACTTTACCACTGAGAGCTTTCCAGAGTTGTGCTTTACCGCCACCTACTTTTAAAGTTATACTTGTGCAAGTATTGGCGGTCAGTTTTAACTACAGCCTACTATTTTATAGAGATTTAAATGACTAAAGAATTAATTAAGATTTAGATAATAGTACTAAATACTATTTCAAGGACTTAATTACATACAAACAGCCACTGTGCCCATTATGTGTAATTAAGTCCCTAAATAATATTTAAAAGCCCTATTTAAAGGGCTTAATTACACATAACGTGGTAGCACCGGTGTCTCACAGCAAGAAGGTCCTAGGTTCAAATCCAGGGTGGAGCGGCCTGGGTCTTTTCTGTGTGGAGTCTGCATGTGCTCCCCGTGTCTGTGTGGGTTTACTCCAGGTACTCTGGTTTTATCCCATATTCCAAAGACATGTGTGTTAGGTTAATTGGTGTCTGTAAAGTAACCCTTAGTGTGTGAATGTGTGTCCTACAATGAATTGGCACCCATCTATGGTTGTTCTTGTCCTTGCACCCAGAGTTGCCGAGTGGGCACCGGCTGGCCTGCGACCCCATGTTGATTAAGCAGAAGATAATAAATGAATGGATTAGACATAAAAGTACAAATGTAATAAACACGACAACAGTGAAGATATCCTCGCAGGGGACAGCCTTTGTCTCAGCAAGTTCTTTTAACGTTTGCCACTCGATCTGAGATATATCTCTAACGTAACATTAGATAGAATTCATTTTGTGTCTGTTCAGTGATCTCAGTGTGCAAATCAATGATTTGTTCCTCTGTAAATTGGTTTGACTGTTAAGGTAATTTAAGATTCTTAATAAACTACTTTTTTATTTAATGTTGTACTAATGCGCAAGAAAAGGTTTAGCTTGTCTATATTCCCTATTGTTGAAATAATAACTAACTTTTATAACAATATTTTAATTAAGATACAACTAATGAAACACAGGCACTCATTTAGTGTGGTGCGTGAAAGTTTGTTTACCAGAAGGCAAAATTGTTCTAAAACTGGATGGGAGTGAGTATTGATTTTCTTCTATCATTGCCTGTATATAATATAATACTTATATATTTATATATATACTTATATATATTTATAACGATGAGGTCTGTATAGCAGCTGCCAGTACGTTAAGGGGTAAAGGCTGCTCCAAATCATGCCTTCCAAACCACATAAGACGCTCTCCAGCCTGTACAACAGCAGCATGGTGTGATCGTTCCAAATGGCTCCTGGGAAAACGGCGGCTGTGTGGCTCCTCTGTGCTCGCTGTGTTATGCTTTGGCAGGAAGTTAGTTTGATAAGCAGGATGACCCCTCCTTCTAGGGCCCACTGTATTCATGCAGCCATCATGAGAAAGGCAGAAATTTGAGTTATGCTGTCGGCGGTCATCCAGGCACTTCTTACGACCCAAGCCCTGCATAAACACACATATCCAACAAAATAATCTTATGTATATGTCCACTTTTAGTATGAGTAAGATATATCATAACCAGAACACATTCTCATGTGTACCAATATCTTTTTAAATGTTCTCTGGTTCGGTTCATAACGCCAGACTTTTTTTATTGCTTGTTTCGCGGATCCGCCGACGATCATATTTGAAGAATACAAAAAATAAATAAAAATGTGTTTTCGTATTTCTCGGATCCGCCACAGCACCAATGGTTGAAATAAAAAAAAAAAACATTTTAATTTTTTTTAGCTTTTTCCACCCTCCGGTGGAGAGCCAATGGTTTTCTTCTGTTCATGATTTTTTTTTTTCCAAATTCACATTAATTTAACTGTAGGTTAAATAAATTGTATTTTTTTTCTTCCTCCTTGATTGTATTGATTCCACATAGTCCTCGAGAAATTGAAAAGTGCTGAAAAATAAAGGTTTATTTTTATTTTCTTCCTCCCTCCTCAGTTGATTCTTAAGTAGGGACATCCGAGGAACAAGCAATTAAACAAGTCTGGCCTAAACAATGCAACCAGACTTGCATGTCAAGTCATTTATTTCTACACATCATTGTCTCAAAGCAGCATCACAACTATACTGCTCACAAAAATTAGGGGATATTTAAAAACGAAATATCCCATCATTAAATATCCCTCGAATTTTTGTGAGCAGTATATTTAGACCCACAGCCCATACTGAGCGAGCCTAGCTGACAGTGGAAAGGAGAAATCTCCCTAAATGTGATGAGTTTTAGTATTATTGCAGTAGCTTTATTAAGCTTTATTTGGTTGTTTTAACATCACTTTCAGCATCAATGGATGTTTTACAACATAATAATTTGATATGCAAGTTACTTAGAAATTAGTCAATTAACCTAATGTCAGTTAACCTAATGAATGTCTTTGGAATGTGGAATAAAAACAGAGGTCCCGGAGTAAACCCACGTGGACATGGGCATTTACACAGTACAGGATTGAACCACTGATGCTGGTGCTGTGAGGACTGGAACTAATGACAAAGGAAGAGCTTGAGTGGAGCAGGAACTGATCCTGGAAGAACAGCTTAGTGTACTTACACTGCCATATGTTTCTATACTGTCTTGAAGTAAAGCTCTGTTATCATGCTGTGAATATAGATAAGTCCTGCCTGTTGTTTTCTAAAAGAAAACAAATGACAAATTACAAATTGACTTGAACACTCTAATTAAACCAAAGACTAGTAAATTAAACTGCATATGACATAATTTGTAATAATGTAACAAGGATAATATTAATACAACAAAGATTTTAACCTTTTCAGGGTTGATAAAAATTTTAGGATATCTCTCTGTTCCTTGTGGAATGGCCTGCTTGTTTGCCTGGGTCAGCATGGTTCCTGTGCTGGTACACGCTTCTCGTGTTTTGTCCCACTGTTGCATGTCAACCTGGGCAAACTTTAAAGAAAAAAAGAGAAAAATGAATAAATAAATAAATAAATATTGTGTGTGTGTGTGGGGGGGTATGACTATATAATATATATAATACATAATATATATGTTAATATGTATATGTTATTGAAATATCCACTAATTTTTGTGAGTAGTGTACATACATCTACTGGTGTTGCTACAGAGTGAACTGGTGGGAGTGTGTGAATAAGTGTTAGGATGCCAGGATAACACTTTCTAGCAACAGTTTAATTAATAAAGGTCCTTTCCTGTTTCAACATAGCATTTCCACTGCATAGAAAGCAAGGTTAACTTTAGTTATAGTTTTATAGTTTGCAAATTTTGGTGTGGAAGAACTTGACAGGCCTGCACAGAATCCAAAACTTACTCCACCTAATACCTTCAGCATGAACTGACATCATGCTGACATCAAGTCAGGCCATGCTCCTGTGAATGAATGGAAGTCCAAACTCTCACCATCCAAAATGTTATTCAGCCCTGCCTCCTCTATCATATTATTCATTTATTTATTCACATATTCTTTCATATCTGCTTCATCCTGAACAGGGCTGAGCCCTAGACAGGGTGCCAATCTTACTTACTGCACACTACACACTAGGGCCATATTAGCACCATTAACCTAAATAATGTACCCAAAATAAATTAACACAGACACGGAGAGGACCCAGACGACTGTGATCGATTTCAGAACCTTAGTGAAAAAGAAAAAAGAAAACGGCTTCTGTTTACCTGATGTGATTGCTGATTTAACAGCTAACCAAACATTTTAAGAATCCTCCATATTCAGATAAAACAAATTCTGCATATATTAAAAAAATTGTATATATATTTTTCTTACCCATTTGCCATCTTTGTCCATATTTGCATATCTCTTGCCTCCTTTAGGCATGTTACCTGCTAAAATAACTTCTCCAGATGGTATGACAGTAACGACTTGTATTTCTGCAACCATGACAACAAAAGACAATCCCTTGTAGTAGTAATAACAACAATGACATCAAACAACAACAACAACAACAACAACAATAATAATAATAATAATAATAATAATAATAATAATAATAATAATAATAATAATAAAAAGAAGAAGTAGAAGATTGGCAAACTAATTAGTAAAACACTCCAAGCACTTTTTCAAAACTATGTTGATAATTAAAGTCTGATATTGATTTTCATTTAACTATTATAAGATTTATCTTCTTCAATCTTATATATTTAAAAAATCTAACCAATTTGTTTAGTGTTTTTTATACTTTAGGTACAAGCAATTTGTATACAAGGTACTAGCCATTTGTGAATTGGCATTACATGATGATTCTTAGTTGGCACATGAAAATATGATCCTTTCACTGTCCATAATGGAGGCATATCTGCAGCGTCTCTAAGAAGATAGCATTCATCTTCCTACACAAGCTTTTCTTAGGGGAGGGGACATGAAGGGTCATTTCTGAATATGTAACATAAAGAGGGAGGTCTGTCAATTTGAGTGACAGATATGAAAGCAGTGAATATTTAAATGCACACTTACATATTTTTTTTATCGGACTGCTGTGGACAGATGTCAACATAGCAAGAATGCTGGCAGGTTATATGAGACCACAGGAGACAAAATATTTCCTAATTCCCACTTCAAAGGGGAGACAGCTGACAGTCAAAGTTCTTGCTATGATAAAATAAGAGAGGTTAAATAGAGTTCAAATGAAAGTGCCTGATTATGTGTGGTGGGCTGTCACTCCAAGTAACCGAGTATGATGGAATACATGTAACTCAGTTGGCTGTTCAGCACATACGTACTGTATAGTAATGGCAGAAACGCGCGAGTTGTGCACTGTCCAGTATATGTGTCGTCTTATAAACAATTTGGTGTGCTCACCCTAGCTTTGTAATCAACACAAAATGCTAAGTGGTAGTATTGGTAAAACTGCTGAACAACAGTCATAATATTCTCCATCCTGTAAACTCCGAGCATATGTCAAAGCCTTTGATGCACCTGCCCTTTTCCACAGCTGTATAAAAGGAGAGAGGAGAAGAGAGAAAAATCCCAGCTCAGTTTAAGTCTGATCCAAAGAGCTTACAACTGTAATTAAATCATTAAATTCTTGTCCATGCTTGACAGAGCGGGGAGAAATGAACTTCCCCACCAACCTCATTTTCTATTTGAACATGAAATAATGATTTTCTGCCAGTCTAATGACAAAGCCAACATCTGATCTGCGCTGCATCCGAAGGGGATTAGCTCCAGCACAGGCATTAGAGCTCATTACTAGCTTGAGTGCAGAATTATTACATCTTGTAATTGGATGGGGAGATTTATATACAGATCTGAGGCCGGTTTCTGTAATATTGTAATTACAAGCTTGGTTGGTCAGCTACTAAAGTTCACAGGGAAACAAACAGTGCAGAATGGGTTTTATTAACCTGTAACCTTTAAGCACAGGGAAATCACCCCTGTTAGTGTTGGGAGGGAAACAGGTTTGTCATTTTCACTTGCATCCTGTGAGGAAAGAGGGATGAAGCATGTGTTTGGCGTATGTCAGAACTGTAATCGGGCCAGGGTTGAAGGAAAAGGGACAAAATGAGCTGTCTCTTCAGTCTGCCTGAGTGCAATGTATCTATTACTTAAGACTAACTGGCTGTGAAGCCGTCCATTCTGTGTGCCATAAGGGGGCTGTTTCTCCTGGCTAAAAGGGAAAAGATGGTATTGATTCCTCAATCAGCCATTTGCCTGCTAAAAGTGAGAAAGTGAAGGATAGCGCTTCAGAGACAGATGGAAAGGAGAGGGAGAGGAGAGGATAGGAAGATGATAGGTTAGAAGAGGAAGAGGACTGGAGAGGAAAAAGGAAAGGAGAGGAACAGTAGAAGATGTAGCTTAATCGTAAAATAATATACATTGCTACACATACTTAACCATCCCTAATTGTGGTTTGATGCACTCCATGATAACCTCCACTTAAACATTTGTACAGGAACATAAACAAATTCCCACAACTTTTAATCCAATTTATTTGTAATGATGTGCAATAACACTATGGCAGTGAGAGCTGTTGCAGTCGTAATCACATTTTTTAAAACTAGAACACAAATTATTACCATAGATCTTAATACCCAAAGATAATGGAAGCCTTGGTATTCATTCTGGAATTTAAAAATGTGAAATATGCAACAAATACTTTTGTTTGTACCTGTGTTGCATTATTACTTGTTATAGCAAGTTAGACTTGGAAGCTTCTATAATTTTTTTGCTTGTACGCTTTACTCTATGCTTACCAATTAATGGCTTATAGTGTTATGTGGACATGGTACCACATGTTTATGTATGTTTAGGTGTAGTATTAATTAGCTATATTAGTATTTATGTCTATGAAAAATCTCTGAGAGAGAGAGAGGGAGCAAGAGAGACCATTTTTGTAGTTCATCTTATTTGAGAAATGTCAGAGCAATACATTTCCTTAAGGGGATAGTGATTCATATAATTAGTTCCCACCTTAGCAGTTTCAGTTTTCTAATTCAAGTGTACTAAATCGTATGAACACAATATACATTTCCACTGTTTGAATGTTGCAGTGCTGCCTGAGGGATAGAACATACCGGGCATTTAGCTTAAACTTGAGCCCTTGGCCTTTATGCACATAAATTCCTCCCAATTCATTTAGTTTAATGATATTATACACTATAGGTGCAGAAA
>JAUZSV010431470.1:0-10268 GCA_034780495.1 Parotocinclus cesarpintoi | reverse complement strand
CACACAGACACAGACACACACACACACACACACACACACACAGACACAGACACACACACACACACACACACACACACACACACACACACGACTACCTCCTAACCACACTACTTCCTTAATAGCAAAAATATAACTACAGCACACAGAGAAAATTGCTGCCTTAAATGCGAACCAGATGAAAAGTGCATGGATTTACAACCCATTCTGAAAAACTTGCCACTTCTTCATGTGGTATGGGGTGGCGATGACATCTGGTCAGCTCCTCTAGTCCAGCTGCCTGGGAAAAAGCACTGCCATGACTCACAAACAACTTAGGACGCACTGAAACAACTACTTGAGCCTCCTTTAGGCATTCAAAATTAGAAATGTCAAAAGCCGTGCTATTATCACAGTACCCAAAAAGGACTGAAGTTGCGTGTCAGGTTGGGAAACCATGGCAACACGTCTTACAGGTACTGTGTATTTAGTTTCAGCGGGACAGAAAAACAGCAGACAAATTAGCTCCATCAATATTCAAACACTTTTTGTAAGGATGCAGCAGTCCGATGGCTAGGGTCTATATCAGAAGCTTATCTTCAGAAAGTGTCAGAAAGAATGCTGCCGTCACGCCTCTATTGCGTGGAAAAGTTAATGAGCAGATAGTTAAACTGGTTACCACAAGGATATTTGTAACAGGAAGGATGAATAGCATATCCTAATATTGCAAGCTCTGAAATCATCAACACACTACTAATAATGTTCCTGTATCTACAGTACTGTGCTAAAGTCCTAGGGCACCATGAGTTTGGTACTGCGGTAGCCCAGCGGTTAAGGTACTGGACTCTGGACCTGTTATTCCAGGGTTTAAGTCCTACCTCTGCCAAAAAGATGCCATTGTTTTAGTATAGTATAACAGAGTAACGTATAATGGACATGTATGTTTGAGGCCTTTCTTAGAATGCAACCTACATAAAAGTAAAGAAAATTTGTATGCATTAAAATGGCAAAAAAAATGGCAGCATCTGGCACCTTCTTCGGCATGCCAACCTTCTAAGGTCCAAATAATCTTGATGAGGAATGGCCTTTGGAACAGTAGCAGCCAAGAAGCCAATAGGGTGAATGTTCCAAGACAAATACTGGAGTGAAGATGCATGGAAAAGTATGGAAAGTGTGTTATATAGTGATGGAGCCAAGCTGAAAACTTTTGGTCCAATTTAGTGGTCGATTGTTATGGGTTTTTTTTAATGGTCCATGCTTATGTCGATATTTAGAGAACAGGGTGGCCTTTTCGGTTGTATACCCAGTCCCAGTTTATAAGTTAATATTATTTAAATTAATATTAATAAAATATTATTTAGATTGTAATGCAAGCAATGCAAGAAACTAAGTGCAGATATCGGCGGTATCCTATTATCTCAAAATGGTAATAATCTACTTGATTAGTCTGTCTACTTTTAGTTTAATTGTTGTGTGCCATTATACCAATACTAGAACAACAAATCTAGTGACGGCTTAATACTTTTGCACAGTACTGCACATAATTGCCTAAAAATGACAAAAGAACATGTTCCATTAACACAAATAGTACAGTTTAACAAGCCTCATGAAATAAAATTGTTGCAGCGAAATGATTGTGTTGATTGTTAATGATGTGCGTAACCATCAGAAACAGTCGTACTGCTGCCCTTTTAATCAATTGGAACTTCATCCAAAACCTGCACCACACATGGTAAATGTATGCAATGTCCAGACAGAGTAAGCGACTATGGCTCTATAAACACATCTGTTGCGGGATGGCTGGCTGGAAGCCATTTTCCACAAACCACAATGACTGTTTGTTCTGACGTTGCATATTTGAAAACCGGCAGTCAAAAAGTCCCTGGCAGTGATCTAGTGGTTTTCTTTTCATGCCATACAAAACAGGGATCTGCAGGCCACTCTGAGGCCCACGGGCTCTGAAAGGGTTCAGCGAGGCAGCACTGACAGGAACTACCTTGCCATGGTGTCTGGTGGTGGGGGGTCCTGATGTGGCCTGTGTGGACGGGTGTAAATGATGTCAAGTCAGCACACTGAATCACTCCCTAGCATTAATTTTGTATGATGTGCAAAAAGTTGTATTCAATTATTTTCTTCTGTAGCATACCTAAAAAGTCTGTTATGAGGCTCTGACAGATTCGATTTACTCGCAATGAAATGGTTCCAGAAAGCATTAGTGCTAAAACAATCGAGTACCTAGGGTATTTGGAGGAATTAAGTACCTTGAATAAATCCACACCGTATAAGACATTAAATGCCTATTAGAAGGTTTACTGTATATTAATATGTCAAAGTTAATGTCAGAGTATGTTTGTATTTTATTTTATGCCAGGTTTGTTGAAATACAGTCGATTGTTTCTGACAGTAAGAGTACTCCATAAAAGTGAACACTAGCAACTCTATCAACTATCTTCCAAAAACAAGTGCAGCTCACCACCTTGGTGACCATGGTTCATGTCTCAGGGGTGCTTGAGTTGGGAGTCATACAACTTAAACTAGTCATGTCTGAGTCGGGGAGCCTGGAAAGGGCATCACCCTCTGCCACTGAAATCCATGTAAAAAAATGTTTCTAAAAATATTTTAATAAATGCCTGTCTCACTATGGTAAAGGGGTTAGCATTGCTGCTTCCCAGAAACCCAAAGCAGTGGCTGCCTGTTTGGAGTGTGCATGTTTCTCGTGTGTCAGCATGGTTTTCCTCCAGTTACGACAGTTTCCTCCCACATTCCCAAAATAAAGTTAGGCCCAGTTTACACAGCAGGAAAAAGTGGTCCAAATTTTTTTTGTTCTATCACACAAATGTGTATCTAGAGTCCGTGTGAATGGAAAATGCACACAGAATGAGGTTTTGTACATTTTCACATGTAGTAATAAAATCCGATACATATTCAATTCAATTAAATTCAATTTTATTTATATAGCTCCTTTTATAACGGTGCATTGTCTCAAAGCAGCTTTACAATATTACATTATCTTAAAAGACCAATCCCAAGTTGAGCAAGCCTAGGGCGACAGTGGCAAGGAAAAACTCCCTGAGTGGTAGAAAGAAACCTCGGGAGGACCAAGACTCAACAGGGGACCCATCCTCCATGGGTGGCCTAGATGTTAATTAAATAAATATTATATATATATATATAGCAAATTTAGGTAAATAAATCCATATTTTTATTTAAATCCATAAAGATATAAATAATAAAATGTACATTCGTAATAAAATAAATTAAATAAATTATAAAACAAATAGATTATAAAATGAGTCGTCAGTGGGAGGTCCTTGGAGGCACATCGTCTCCTAAAGTCCAACCGATGGAAGGAGTTACTGCACTCTGGTGGGACTGGTTTCTGTTGATGGAGACCAGCAGAGTGACGCCGAGCCGGAAGAACATGCAACCGCGTGGTTCCGCAACTGGCACCAGAACATAAGCTCTGAGAGAAAAGAGAAAATGTAGTTATTGATGGGTTAGGAGCACAGAGTCTATTATCCACTACTGATGCCTTGTGCAGCATTTAAAACCCCGATTTTCACCTACAAAGCACAAAATGGACCAGACTCTTCTTACCTAAGGTTAACTAATCTCTGCTCTGACCTCGTCCCTTTCAAGACACAAGTTTAGCTCAACTGGGCCCTCTTAAGACATAATGGCTCTTGGTATCTTAAACAGTGACTTTTTTCACTCATAACTTAAGCAAAGACTGGTGTTTGGTTATTGTGATTTTTTAAAGGATTGATTTCTTGGGATATTGACTGATTATTTGTTCTGCTAGCACGAGGTAATGTCTATTAGGAAGAGTACAAAACGCTTTTGTAAGTCGCTCTGGATAAGGGTGCTCGCTAAGTGCTGTAAATGAAAATGGTTGATCTGGGATAGGAGAGGGCGACGGAGCTAAATACAGGATTAGGGTTAGAGTTACTAACACTTTTTGTTTAAGTCGCTTGATTTGTTGGAATATTGAGCACGGAGACTGTGCTAATCAGAAGCTTTTCACTCCAGTCCAGTGTGGGGCAGCAATGAACCGGTGAGCAGCTCTCTTAGGTGTCAGGGTTTCAGCTTCAGCACTAAACTCGCTGTTTTGATACAATGATGCAGGACGAAGAATTGGAGTTTGTGGAGGATTTGGAAGCTATATTACACCTTTCACCTGAAGTGCAGCTCGCTATTGAACAGGTACTGACCTAAGTTATAATCGATGAGTGATAATACTCTCTGCTAGCGTCTGTGTTATTCAGGTGGCTTAATGCTAGCAATGATAGCTACTGTCACTTCTTAAACAAGTTAAACACGCCTTGTATGCAACGTTTATAACCATATATTAACTTATAATTTAATTTAACATACTGGATTAATAGGTATTTTATCTTCAGTCTGTATTAAACTGTATGTTATATTTGAGTGTCACTAGCTAACCGCGTAGTAGTATGATATACTGAACAGTATGACGTATGTTTAAACAGTAGTGACGTCATATGCAGCGTTATAAGTGACATATTTGTTAGTATTGACAGTATTCTGCGGAGACTCTATTAAAAGCCTCGAACAGCTGCGAACAATAATATAAACAATGGGGTCTAAAAGGAATAAAGATTTCGAAACCTCAAAAGAAACAAACCTCCCCATAATTGTGAAATCATTAGTGTTAAAAATACCATATTAATTGTACACCCGTTTTAAATGAAAAATAAGGACTTTTGGAAGTGTTCCAAATCTAAGAGGAATATATACACTCCCTGGCCACTTCATTAGGTACACTTTGCTAGTGCTTTGTTGGACCACCTTTTGCATAGATTCAGCAATGTGCTGAAAACCTTCCTCACAGATTGGTGGTCCGTATTGAAGTGATAACATCGCACAGTTGCTGCAGATTTGTTGGCTGCACATCCATGATGTGGAACTACTGTTCCGCCATCTCCACGAGACCTGGTGACTGTGGAAGCCATTTGAGTACAGTGAGCACATTGTAGAAACATTCAAGAAATCAGTTAGAGTTTGAGCTTTGTGATGTGACGCGTTATCCTGCTGGAAGTAGCCACCAGAAGAGGGACTACAGCAGCAATACTTATGCATCCAAAGGTATTTAAGTATTGCTCAGTTAGTATTAAGGGGCCCAGAACTGTGCCAAGAAAGTATGCCTCGTACCATTACACCACCACCAGCTTGAACATTTGATACAAAGGAGGATGGATCTATGCTTTCATGCTGTTTACACCAAATTCTGACCCGACCAGAATTATAACTCTATAGACCAGGCTACATTTTCAGATCTTTTGTTGTGCAATTTTGGTGATCTTATGTGAATTGTTGCCTCAGTTGCTTGTTCTTAGCTGAATGGAGTGGCACCCGGTGTGGTTTTCTACGGCTGTAGCAAAACTACTGTTTCAGACATTGATGTATTATGCATTTAGAGATGATTTTTTTATACATTAGTTGTAACGAGTGGGTGTTTGAGTTACTGTTGCCTTTCTATTAGCTTGAACCAGTCTGGCCATTCTCTTGTGACCTCGGGTATCAACAAGCCATATTTACCCAGAGAACTGCAGTCACTCTGTTTTTCTACTTCTGATCGTTCTCTATAAATGTTATAGAAGACTGTGTGTGAAAATATCAGAAGATCAGGAATTTATATAAAATACTCAGATAAGCCCGTCAAGTACCAACTACCATGCCACGTTCAGAGTCACTTTACCCTTGACCCCGTGTACACGCCTAAAACCACATAGTTGCTTCATGTGATTGGCTAATTACAATTTTTTTATCTAATTCTTTCACTTTTGTGTTTCATAGGGTCAAGTAGGGGTTGCTATTAAAGTCAAAAACTGTCTGTTGAGGGCAGCATGTGAATATGGCAATGAACTTTGTTTTGGCTTTTAGAAGATATCTGAAGTCGTTATTTAACACAAATGCCATTACTTACTATAATTTTGTACCTATTCATTTTGTATGTTAAGGTGTTTCCCAGCCAAGATCCCCTTGATCGAGCTGACTTCAATGCTGTTGAGTACATTAACACCCTGTTTCCAACTGAGCAGGTAATTTATGACCGTCTCACTCTCAGCCTCAATACATATACAGAAGTAATGTGTTGCCAGTTTTCTGAATCCTGCCACCATGCAAAAAATTTTGAATAATGGGAGCCTATTTGCATTACTTGTCATGGGACAATATGGAGACCCCCATAAAAATCAATTGCAATGATTGGTTTGTTTGAAGTTTGCTAATGTTTCCTGCAGTAAAATCATGAGGAAAATGCCCTCGGTTGTATTATTTATTATTAATTAATTATACGTAATAATTACAGTAACATTACATTTAGCTTTTTTGACAGATGCGTGTTGCAGGTGCATCTGCTTTGTTGTTTTGCTCTTTCTGAACACTAGGTTGTGCTGTGGTGCTCCAATAACTGTGGTCCTCTATTTTTGGTGACCAAATTCCTGAAAATTTTTTAGGACAGAATGTGTTGTTATCGTACCACAGTTATTGTTGTATCTTAATTCTGGCAGTCTCTGGCAAACATTGATGAAGTGGTGAACAAGATTCGGCTGAAAATCAGGTGAGATTTTCACTTGGCACACATTATTTAATGTTGTTCTCCCACTTGTCCTAAAATCCTTGTTTGTATTTTGTCTGTTTTACCAGACGACTGGATGATGACATCAGGACGGTGGTGAGGGGACAAACTAATGTGGGACAGGATGGGAGGCAGGTGTGTGACTTCAGTACTTAAAACAATACAAATGTGTTGCTTAACGTTCGTGTCATTTCCTGTGAAAGTGATTATGCGATCTGGACATTGTCCAAAAAATGTATTTACTGTGCCATTTTTTTTCAGTGTAAGTTCTGAGCAGCACATTGGTTCTCTCAGACCCCCATACAGTCCATAGAAATGCTTTTTGGCAGCGTAGCATCCTAAATAACACGCTTTTATTTGAATTGTGTTTTCTCTTGCCCTTCTGAAATGCTGATGACTTAGCATGACTAAGAGGAATCTGTCCTCTCATATACATTTACTCAAGTGAAACCGTAAGCAATAGGTTACTTGTTTGCACTTGTTACTTGTTAGACACACTGATCATTTACAAAAGTGAAATTTTCTAGGAATTTCTTTGGAACCTAATGTGATTTTGTTGAAAGTTATTATTTTTTGATTAGATTTTTTTTCTCCGACTATTCTTCAAGTAAGGACTGGATGTCTAGTCTTGTGATAAGCTTGTGTGTGTCGCTGAAATAGCAACTGATGCAGCGACGACAAACAAACCAAACAATACTTATCTTTACACGTGGTGTCAATAATTGTAGAGGGAAGCATATATAACATTATACACAATTACAAAGTAATGCTACATGTTTTTGCTGTTTTTAAATAAAGTAATCACACCTAAAAATGGATGAACTGTGCAGATCTAGTTTAATGTAATACTTACTTGACTGTGGAATTCAGGAGTGTTATTCAGAAACATTCTTTTCATAATGGTACTATTATAATACTATTAATTAAGGTGTTTTGTTATGTTTTAGTTCTGGTTTGCTTTCACCGGTACAACTTTAGACAAAAAAAATTGTATGATTTCTTAACAAACCATTATTTATGAACAAGCACATGTTGCTATTCCAGCAGCCATTATATTTTGTCTCATGTGTTCCCTTCTTACATTTTGAGTTAAAAACGCAACCTAGGATTTAGTTCACTCACTCACTCACTCCCAAAGAGAATTTATAGTAACCCATGTATATTTAGCTTTATTTTTAGCAATGCTAGCATTCCTCATTGTGGTTTAATGTCATGCTGTATCTTGGAGCTGGTGGAAAAACTTGATTCACCACAGCTACAGAGCAGCAGGAAGCGGTGAAATGTGACACCTGATTGTGAAAACGGAGCATAAGCTACAGAGGACTGACAGGGGTCTGGTGGGCCACTCTTAACTAGTTTACCCTAAGATGTGGAAACTCAAGGTTGGAGTCTGAGAGCTGGAGTCCCTCTGAGATGGAAAGGAAAATCCTTTCTGCAGATGGAAATGCTGGATTACAGATGTAGGGGCCGGGGGCTGATGGAGGAGAGATGGAAAACACACTGCTTGTTCTTTGTTTAGTCTGAGTCTTTTTTATCATTAGGGTGGAGACATCTGCTTCTGAATCTTAGTCTCAGGAGCCTTCATGATGATAGCTGCCACTGTGTGCAGGGGGTGGAAAGTGGGTGTTTTACAGGGTTCTGAGATTTTCCATTTTAAAAAGGCTAAGAATATTATTCTGCTTAGTTATCAGTTGGGTTGAGTTAGTCAGTGGCTGCCCATTGATGTTGAACTTTCACATTATTGTTATTTACCCTGTGAACAAATTATTGGGAAGAAGACACATTGTCAAGTGATTGCCAAGTTAATTGCTTATTTTGCAGAATATTATTTTGGTCATCTATTTATTTGGGAGAAAGACCATGTGCCAGTCACTTTGTGCAGTTTTATTTTATAATTAAGGCTGTTGTGGGCAGCACGGTGGCTCGTTAGGTAGCACTGCTGCCTCATAATAAGAAGGTCCCGGGTTCAATCCCAGGGTGGAGCGGCCTGGGCCCTTTCTTTGTGGAGTCTGCATGTCCTCCCTGTGTCTGCATGGGTTTACTCCAGGTACTCCAGTTTCCTCCCACAGTCCAAAGACATGCGTGTTAGGTTAATTGATTACTTCAAATTCGCATTGACTTGTGTGTATATATGTGTATGTGACTGGTGTTGGGATTGGAGTTGTGTATGGATATAACCTTGTGTGTGTCGCTTACATGGCCACTGATGCCAATAGAGGCCAAATAAATATTAATAATAAATTAATGCTGTTGTATTGTGTTGCAAAAAGTATGTAGATGTCTGAACATCAGGACCATATGTCCTTGTAAAAATCTCAATTCAAAACCATAGGTATTAATATGGAGTCTGTCCTCGTTTGTTGCTGTTACAGTCTCCACTGTTCTAGGAAAGTTTTCCATGAAAATGAAACCTCTATTTTAGTCTGTTTTCCAGTTCAGGTTTGTTTGGTGAGATTGAAGTCTGCGATACATAAAGCAACTTTTAAAGCAAACTTATAGAATTCCATGAAGCTCCCAGTCCTCACAAACGTCGCTTTCATGCAGTGTTCATTTTTACTCACTAGAAGCTTCAGCACTGTGTTCTGTGAGCTCATGTGGTACACTGCTTTGTGGTTCTTATAGTTGTGCAGAGCATAAAGTTGGAAAAATAGAATTGTTGGAAAGGTGGCCTTTAATGTCAAGTCACTGTGGTCTTCATTATATCATATTTTTCTGCCAATGTTTGTCTATGAAAATTTTATGGCTTTGTTGAAATGGAAAGCTGTTTTCCAATATGTCAAAACATAGGCAATGTTTAACCGCACGGAAAATCACTACTAGACCTTTAAAGACGCTAAAAGACATTTGATGGCACTTTTCAGCATACGTTTTTAGCATCACTGTTATTGGCTACACTTGATGTAACTCTGTCATAACTTAAAATATAGTTTTCTTTCATGCTACTATAAAATTCATATAAAAGCTTGCCATATTGTGTTCCCATATGAACTGGGGAGTGGGGTTGCAGATGAGGGTTTTATGGCTGTCAGGGAGCCAGTTGGGATCAGGATGTCTTGTCCAATTTTTTTTCTCTTCTTAGGAATGTTGTGTAGGAAATACCCCAGGAATGTAGAATAAATATTTCATCTGCACACATGAAGTAAATTTTACAGCTGAGTGGTGTTCTGTTTTTGCATAGTTAGGTGTTGGTGACATGCATGTTTTTTATTTACGTCTCTGTGTGGAAAAAGTAGTTGAAAAGTTGCCTGCATGTAATGCTCTGACACATGACTCCCAGAGGCTACTTTTGGGTAGTGTTCTAATGTTCTCTTAGTGAGAGATTGTTGACAGGCCTCTACAACACTTTCAAAGACAATTTGACTTTGAGACAGGGTGCATCACTGGACTGAGAGAAGCAGGATGGCCCACTGCCTAGACTGTTCTGACCTAGCTGTTAGGACTGGTTTGGCTCTGTGAGGGCAAAAACAGTGAACAGGCTCTAAACAGCCTAGACCGACCACCAGTAGAGATTTGCCAACAAGCATGAGCAGCTTTCATAGTTTTGTTGTCCACTATTTAGACACAGTAGTGTCATGAATAAGAAATATGGACTGCTATGGACTGAAAATGCATTTTTCTTTAGTGATGAATCCAGGTTCTGTTTGGGATCAGACAGCAGTCTAGTTTGGCCATGGAGACCCAGTGATGAGTG
>JAUZSV010431459.1:0-10268 GCA_034780495.1 Parotocinclus cesarpintoi | reverse complement strand
ACAAAAAAGTTGAATTTTTATCATAGCCGATGGCGGCCATATTTAATTTGACCATTGCGGAATTCGTGGCACTATGGAGGACGAGCACCTCAGTGATTTTTCATGTCTAGGGACCCACTAACTCAGTTCAAGTGAGAAATTCCCCCAACACCAAATTGCGAACAGGACTATAGGCCAGGTACTGGATTATATCAGACATTTAGAGCTAAATAAGATTTAAGCTGTTTTCCCAGTACAGCCAAACGTGTTGAAATCCCTCACTGTGGTAGTAAGCCAGAAACTAAAGATATACAGGATATTACATTTAACCTGAAGTAAGTGAGATTAAAGTTCAAACCATGCTGCCATGAAACAGCTTCTAAAACCATAAATTTGTGCACAGTCATATAAATATCGTACAGCATATTACAGACAGTCTTATATCTGCAGAAGATCAGAAATACAAATTTGGAGATTAATGCACTTGGCCAACCTATTTCTGTGTCACAAAACTACAGTTCACATAAGTTTTATTGACCACCACAATGAGTGCTCTTAGACTTTCATTATCAGTGAGTTTCAGGTAAACAAGTCAGAGGAGTTGTCTCAATACAGCCAAGTGTGTTGTAATTACTGGCTGTGGTAAATTGGTTATACCTCACTGATGTGATACACAGATATAATGGAACGTAATGGAAATTAAATGTAACCTAACACAACGTGTGTAACCACAGAATCTTGCAGAAACATTCGAAGACTCCGTGCCCAAACAGGCTGAAAGTGATAAACGTTTCCTGCAGGCTCTATGTATAGCATATTACCTAACTAAAAGAAATTATTAAAGCATGGGATAAGGATACAGGTATAAAGCATAATTTACAAATTCACTGTCTAAAGAATTAATCGCATGTGTCAAAATAAGTTCGCACAATGTTTAACTATCACAGCTTCTGCTAACTTATCTTTATAAGTGAGTTTCCAGTAAAAGGGCTTTAAGATGTTTTTTTTTCTCAGTACACCAGACAGTGTTGAAATGACTGACTGCAGTAATACACCGCTGATGTACTAAGACAGTGGTGACTCAGTAGTTGAGGCTGTCCACTACTAATGGGAAAGTTGTGAGTTCAAATCCTGGCTCTGCTATGCTGACACTAAGCAAGGCCCTTAACATTTAACAGCCCGGTTATACTGTTGTTAGTGATTTTGGATAAGAATGTCTGTACATGCTGTAAATGTACAATCCCAAATCAGAAAAAGTGGCAAGAGTATGGAAAATGCATACACACATTGTGTCTTGCATTCAATCTGACTTTTATTACATTGCAGACTGAATGAAACTGAGAAATGTTAATGCCATTTTGTCTGGTCAACCTCATTTCATTTGTTATTAAACATCCATTTCTGCATTTTCTTCCTAAAAAAATCTCAAAGACTATTACTGATTACCACAATAAATGGTTCCACTGTGTGACGCACTGAAATTCCTCCTGATTCCTTAAATCGTTTATGATATTATACAACGTAGAGGGAGAAATATGCAAATGCCTTCCAAACTTTCTTCGAGGTACAATGTTTTTATACTTTTCTCAATCATTTATGACAAACTGGATATCATCTGGTAATCTTTGCTCATCAAAGACTCGTGGATGCTGCTTCAAATCATGATTATAATGAACTTTTGACATCACCTGTTTGAAATCACATCAATATTTAGTTTTTTATTTATTTATATTTAAGTGAATTAAGATCTGGTGACTCTGGAGGCCTTCTGAGCATTCTCATGCTCAAGAAACCCACTGGAAATGATTTCATCTTTGTAACAGTGTGTTATCCTGCTGGAAGTAGACATCAGAAGATAGCTTTATATTGTAGTAATAAAGGGATGCATGTGGTAAGCAACAATAGTTGACAACAATACTTAAGGGGCCCAAGGGTGCCAAGAAACTATCCACCGCACTAATAAACCACCTCCAGCACCATGAACTACTGATACAAGGCAGGATGGATCCATATTTTCATGTCTTTCAGATGTCAATTATAGTCTCGTTTGCCTGTTCTTGGCTGACAGGAGTGGCACACTGTGTGGTCTGATGTGGTTTGATGTGCCGTGCATTCAGAGATGCTCTATTGCATACCTCGCTTTTAATGATTGGTTGAGTAAGTAAATTAGTAAGTAGTGAGCTACTTTTGCTTTTCTATCTGCTCAAACTAGTCTGGCCATTTTCCATTGACCATTGGCTATCAAGAAGGTATTTTAACCCATAAAACTGTCACTCACTGGATATTTTCTCAGACCATTCTATGTAAAACCCTAGATACAACTGTGCACGGAAATCCCTGTACTACACTGCACTTTCTGAAATACTCACACCAACCCAACTATCACCAACAACCCAAACGGGCAGCACAGTGGCACAGTGATTAGCACAATGACCTCACAGCCCCAGAGATCTTCGTCTCGGGTCCACTTACTGCAGGTAGTTCAATTTCATCCCACACTCTTAATACATATGTTAGGTTAATTGGTCATTCTAAATTGGTGTTTTTTTTTACTCTAAGCAAATAAGAACAACTTCACATTAAACATTAACAAACACATTAAACATACCCAGATACATTGAGTTGTTGCCAATACGAGCTGAACAACAGTTATAGCAAGCAGTTGAACAGGTGTACCTAATAAAGTGTCCAGTGTGTGTGTCTATGTCGATGGACAAGACACATTATTCCAATTTACACCCCACTGCCACCAGCCACACCGCAAATATTTGTCTCAGCAGTTCTTTTTAAAGCTGATCGACACAATAGATTAATGCAAAAGCCTGGAGATCTAGCAAAGCAAAACATTTCAAATCCAAGTTCAGCCTCAAACAGTATAGCTGAGTAGTTCCTTGTTTTGGTAATTTATTGACAGAGTGCTGCAGTGTTGACTCACATCGAGTAGGACTGAACCTGCTGATGCATCTCTGGCATGCAAAGCCGCTAAAAAACGAACTGCAGTCCGATGCAAGCCCGGTGTTTATCGCTATCTCGTTTACACTTACCCGCTAGGAATGATGGAGCAGGTCGAAAATCGCACTCTTTTTGCACAGAGAACAGCGTGAATAATAGATGATAAATTCCCGGCTACATGCTGAGGGCAGGATGGTGCAGCAGCCCGTGTGTGTGTGAGATTAAATAGTACTGGATCTATGGAAACGCGCGGGTGGGCGATGATACCTCAGCGGGCATATCCTACACCTTATCAGTTTAGGCAGTGCCTCGTATAACGAGATTTTATCAGCTACACGTGCTGGATAGGTGCACTTTGTTAGTAACTCTTGAGTGCAGTCAATACAAGTATATGAAAAACTATAATAGCAACACAATCTAAAGTGGTACAGTATAAAGATATATGGTATGTAAACCTGATCAAACGGACAGTGAGGTGGTTTTACTGTCGTGTTTACAGAATCTAGATTTGGTAACAGGACAACTGCCAGGCTGTGAAGCACTTTAAAGTAATATGAATGTATTTTCTTCTCCTTAGTCTAAAACAAACAAAACAAACCGGTTTGTTAGAGCTACAGTAGTTTTGCGCTTCTGACCGCTTCTAAAAACACGGCTTAATATAGATGTGCTCATATAGTTTTTTATTCCTTTTACAGGAAATTCATTTCTGTTTGACAAGGGTAAAAACTGATGCACAGACAATAATATCAGAATACGTTATGAGATGATTACCCATTTATGTTTCAACTTGTGCAAACACAACCATATTTAGAAACTGAATTTCAGTTGGGAGATTTTCTTTTGCTGCAATCAGTTGGCACACAGATAATCGTGAGGATTTACTCGCGGTGCAGAACGAGTCTCACAGCGTTTCCATCTGAGATTAAAACATAATCCCTGCACTGCACCATGAAATGTTTCATAATCCTGGAATTTCGGGGTTATACAATAACAAACAACATGGCTTTCTGTGTTTGAAAGTTTGCATTTTACTGTTAGTTTGTCTTTTTTTTGTTTTTATTTATAACAGCCGAGATTTAGCAAACAGTAACCCTTTTAAAAATTGTCCTCGCAAGGCCAAATAAAAATGCAGAATGTTTTATGACAGTGCCATCTGCTGATGAAAATCAACATAAAGCACTGGGCTATTGTATCATTGAATGAATAAGGATTTAGGATTACTATAGGGACTTAAAGGGTAACTTCTTAAATTTCCTTAAATTAAATTCAGTTCTCTGAGCAAAAATACCTTTGAGGTCAGAGGAGAATATGTCAGTATGATACTAGTGAGATGTAATAAACTGGATTTTTCTGGCAATAGGGCCAAAATAGTGGTTATTCCGTCCAAGATTTGTTTTGTATTTTAAAATTGCGCAAAAAAAACCTGAATGAAAAAAGTCAATCATTAAAAAAACACCAAAAGAGTTTTATGCTGATACAAGGTGTAAAAGGTAGACTCATTCAAGCCAAGGTCATTAAAGCCAAAATGTGTCCATTTAGGTGATGAAAAGGGTTTTTTTGTTTGTTTGTTTGTTTTATAATAAAAAATGACCTATCAATCTGTAAGTCACATGATTCTGTACCACACCACAACAAAACAAAACTGATACTTTTATATGTAGATATGATTTAATCACTGACACGACTGAACGTGAACACGACTGTTAAAATTATAATGAACCTGATTGGGTGAATGAAAAAATGAAGGAAAGAAGAAGTGGGATTTGTTATAGAAGTCATGTATGTTGCTGGGCAGACCAACACTCACAACATATTTCAGCCCTTATTGGGCTCATCCTGCCTGGCATCTCCAAAGGGCAAAGAACACAGCCATAAAAAGATTATGAATGGTGGTAAAGATTGCCTGCTAGAATGGTAGCTAAAAACAAAGACTGAGTTCCATTCATTCATTATCTCCTGCTTAATTCACATGGGGTTGCGGGCCAGCCAGTGCCCACCCAGCAACTCTGGGCGCAAGGGCAAGAACAAGCATAGACAGGGTGCCAATCCATCGTAGTGCACACACTAAGGGGCCACTTTTTAGAGACACCGATGAATCTAAAATGCATATCATTGGTCTGTGGGAAATAACACACACAGACACGGGAAGGACATGCAAACTCCTCAAGGAAAGGACCCAGGCCATTCCACCCTGAGATTGAACCCAGTTACCCTACATCATCTAAAGTTTCTTTTAGAGATGTACTGATTGCAATTTTTGATTGCGACTTTATAATATATGACAAGCTGATTCTGATGTTTTTCTCTGTCTAAGAATGATGACAGCATATAGAAACAATTACTGAAGAAAGATAGCAGGAGCTGGTGGCCTTTTCCAGGATCTAATGCAAAGGTACAAGTACAAGCAAAGATGCTGAATTACATCTGATCCCACTCAGGTAGCAGCGCACACAAACCAAAAACAGTCTTAGGCTTGATTCTGGATATAAATGGTACAGCACAATTACATGCACTGTGAGCTTTTATCAACTAATAATACACATTCACACATAAAACAGATCACAAATGCACAAGATTCCAAAAATAAATAGACAATTGAGCCAGGAAGACCAGGGAATATTGAGACCAGGAAACAAACACAGAGCAGCAGAGCATTAACTGTTTAAAGCCCTTTACACACAAAGTGAATTCTGAATTAACATTAGTCAAAGCACTGTGCTGTTCATGTGTGTGATTCCAGTCATCAGCCGATCGATTGATCCTTCTCATAACTATGATGGACTGATGGAACCATGACTTAGGTTATATATTTTTTTTTGCTGATGTGAATAACATTGGCAAAAGTGTTTGAATGGAATCCATCTGTGAAATCTCGAATTTGATTTAGAGGCTAAACATTTTCAAACAGCACAATTCATTAATTTTTTAGGCTGTCTGTATATTTCTCTTTTAGTCTACACAGCAGTCAGTATTATGTAGCAGAGGAAGCTTCCTTTGCTCTCATATATTGTCTTACTTCCTCTGACAGATTCAGGCTGTGGAGGATGTGGTTGACTCTCAGTTAGGGTTTTGGAAGGATCAGGTTCTTGATTGGCTTTGCTGTTTCCTATGGAAAAAAGAACAGCTCTTAGTAAACACTGGCTATAAATAAGTCTAGCTTAATTCTGTTCTGTCTTTATTAATAAATATTGAGACTTATTCATTTAACTGGTAAATACCGCTGCAGATTCAGCCGTGAACTTTTGTTGGACAGAGCTGATCTATGTTTTTGTGTTTGGTGTGGGACCAACCCCAGGTCTCCAGTTTTGAAGTGACTTGTAGCCTTCAGCACTGGATCCAATCTACAAGAGCAAACAAGCAAAATATACATCATTATAAAACATATTTTTCTGCAAAATATATCCACTTTTTACATTGCTTTGTATGGAATATGCTACATATAAAAAGTATTATTCTTATGACACCAAAATATTGAGTCTATATACACAAGTAAACAAGTGAAATAAAAATATTTTTACAATTATTCATAAAGCATTAAATTTCTCGGCCTGCAATGGGCCGGAGGTCTGTCCTGGGTTGGTTCAAACCTTCGCCCTCTGCTGCCTGTTAGAACCTGGCTCCCTATCCCTCTCACAGCAGGTTTTGAAAATGAAGAATTATTGAATTAATTCATTCATTTTCCTATAATAAAAATAGGGAGATACTTCAAAAAAAATATATAAAGCATTTCACAAAAAATATTCTTAGACAATAATATTATTTATTTATTTTCTTTAATTCTGTAAAGCACTTTGAATTGCCCTGTGTATGAATGGTACTATACAAATAAACCTGCCTTGCCACAAACCAAAACATGCTTACACCTTCACCCTTAATGAGAAAACCAATTCAGTAGAAACAGAAAATGCCCAAAACATGAAACGCAATCACCTAATTATTCTTAATAATTACCACATTATTGTTATTATATACAGTATGTGTTGTTAGTGTTAACCCATATTCATTTCACTGCAAACTTGAACTACCAAACTACCAAACTTAGGTTTGGTAACTAAAATTAAAAAGCCTGCTTTATCAGAGACTGACCGGATCAGTGGAAATAAATTACGGTAATAAAGACCAACATGATGCTGAAATGAGCAGTTTTGGAGGGTCTAGGTATAAATCCTGGATGAGACTTGCAACGTGATGGTCAGGTGGTGTACCTTTGCCTGTACCCAGTGAATTCTGCAGAGCTGAGAATGATCCACCACCCAAATAGTATTTGATCTGTGGTGGTCTTGAATAAACGAAGAAAGTATGTAGAGAAATAGATGGACTACAGTCCGCAATTGTACAACTACAAAAGTGCTTCTATGTGGTAAGTGGAACTGTTAAAATGGAGAATGACTGTAGAAACAAGGAAGTGTACCTAATAAGCGAGTAATAATCATAGATCATAATAATAAATAATAATCATCATATAAGAGTTATTTTTGTACCTGTCCATGCCTGGATCTGACAAGAGTTCCTGAGATTTTCCTGTGGTGGTTAAGAAGTCACAGGGGAAAGGGCCTTTGCCAATAGCTGCAGCCTTGTCCAGTACAGCCAGCAGATTCTGCATCATCAAACTTCTTTGTGCTTCAGTGTTCTCCTCTGTACTCACCTCCTACAAAAGCCAAACTGGGTTAAGGCTTTGCTCAGGCAATTCAGATCACTTTCATTATTCCATAGCTGTCTGATCATTTTCAGGTTTACCATCAGAGCAGCCTTTAGAGCCATCGCTGCTTCCTGAAGGACCATCTCAAGTTGTTCTCTGTGTATCTTCTCCTCTTGACACTCTTTTTTTATTCTTTCAGTCTCAGCCTGTATTTGCCTAAGATGATCCAGATCTGACTCATGATTCTGCCTGAACACAAAATATCACTTTGGTTACAGGTTCATCCAATTAGCATCTGTTCACTTTAACAACTGAGGTCTATTATATAAAATAATAAAAAATCTGTCCTTTAACTCCCAACATTGTGTTCATAAACAGCTGGTCACCGCAATAGCCAAACAACGCTGCAGATCAACGAACAGAGGCAGGAGTTAAATGGCATAAGTGATGGCATTAGGGGTGCTGTGTAGATGTAGTGTAGGGATGCTCAGTAGTATTTCTGGCACATTTATGTAACATTTGCACACAAATGTTGTTCAAAATAACCTTTATATTAACATTACAGTAGCCTCAAAAGTCTATGTGGCAATGATAATGTCTGGTCAAAATCCATTCCGGTTACCGTTCTGTTTTACAGAACGTAATCAGTGATATAATACCATAATTATTTAGGATGACATCCAACCTGAGTGCCTCATGCACTTTTAGTAATGCTGAGTGATTGTCCTGTAGTTTTTGGTTTTCTTCTTTTAGTTTGGCATAGTTTTCAAGTTCAGTACACATTTGCTTGCACTTCTCTGTCAGCTGCTGGACCACCTTCCATGAGAGGAAAAGACAAAGCAGAGATAGATATCATGATTGTCTGGTGTTAATTTAAAATTTTCAATGACTAAACAGCAGTTGAAAGACTATTTCCATATTTTTCACCATAACATTTATGTATTTCTAGCATATGGACATCCATTCAAGCATAATGACTGCAGTCCAACATCTAATAGGTAAAACCTTCAATCAAATGCAAAAGTCAGTAGCGTTGATGCTGCACAGTTTAAGTGACCCAGGTTCGATCCTTGCCCCAGCTACTGTCTATCTGAAGGTTGGTATGTTCTTGCCAGGTTTCCTTTTGGGTATGATAGTTTTATTGCAAGTGGGCTGCACAGTGACATTGCCTGTGTGGAATTTATATGTTATCTCTATATTTATATGGGTTTTCCTCCAGGTATTCTGATCTCCTCCCACATTCCAAAGGTAAGCACTAGAGCTATATATTGCCCCAGCCCCTGCAATCATTAATTGGATTAAGCAGCTTTCTTCAATCTATTGAAATGATCCCTTTATGTGGTTTGGCTGCTCTTATTTGGATTTAGGTGTTAGTGAGTGTTAATAACTGTGTGGTATGTTTATAACTGCTTATACAGTACAGTGAAAAAGTCTTAGTCCACTGTTATATTTGTAATTTTAGCAAAGGTATAACTCCATTATATTTTTTTCCACTGTTCTTCATTCCAATCCATGTGAGCTTGATCATATCTTAGCCTTTTCATCTTAACATTGGTTTCTTGGCTGCTGCCTGATGCTGCTATTGCTCAAGGAGAGATCTTTTTTTTCTGATTTATTTCCTATTTTTAATACTGCATACACATTCCTTGTCTCTTTGGGTTGTATTCTAATAAATAAAGCAAGAAATAATTATAAATTATGGGTATTATACTATTGCTAGAACAATATTACACCTAACAGAAGGGCGGCCTAATAAATCTGCACAGTTTCATAGACCTTAACTGTCAATGTACCGTAACTGTCTCAACTACCTTCAGTTGAGAGGTATTGTAAAACACAGATGCATTTTTTTAATAGGTAGGAAAAGTATGAATTTAAAGCTAACCTTTTGATTTCCAAGACTCTTCCTAGTCATCTCATTCAGCAGCGGCTCCATGACTTCCACATCTATTTTGAGTTGTCTTTCTTTCTCCTTTAGAGAACTGTTCTCCTTCAGTAGCTCTTTACTCATTTCTGAGAGCTGCCTCAGTTGACCCGTCACTGCCATGTTCTCCTGGATGGCCTGCATCGTGGTCTTTGGCATCTTTTTATCTGAGATTTTGCGAAACTCTGAAGCAACAGCAGCCACATGCTGCTGCATCTCTTTCTTCTGTCTGGATTAATTAATAAGAATATTATTATTTATTAATAACTATATGACACTGTATTTAGTGCTTTAAGGACCACAATACAGTCACGATTAGGTCAAATATGTACGAAACAAATGAGAGACTACATGGATAACAAAGAGGAGGGAATGAGATGAAGTATAATAAAATCAGATAGGAACCTTGTAGGAAAGAGAAATGTGTATTTTAAGGTTAGTGTTGATTGTACAGTTGTGGCCAGAAGTTTAGAGAATGGTACAGATCAATGGTACAGATCACAAGTCAATGGTGGCAATTTGTATTAACTCTGGATTATAAAGAGTGATCTGATGAATTTCCTGCCATGAAGATGACCTTATTACTAAAATCACAATAGTTACTGGCAAAGAAGGTTAGAAATTCTAAACCATTTATGAATTCATAAATTCAGTAATGAAAACAGCCATACAGACCTGTCTATGTCCAGTACAGCTTTTTTCTCCAGATTGTATACGACTGCCTGGTGCTCCTGTTTCTGCCGCTCTAGTTGTTCCTTCAGAGATGCCAGCCGA